>JAGFMF010011386.1:6774911-6785241 GCA_019455555.1 Galemys pyrenaicus
GCTCCCCGTTCTCTGTGGTGAATCCTCTCACCCCCCCACACCTCTGGCCTGTACCCCAGTGCTTGTATGCATAAATAAATAAATCTTTAAAAAAAAAAATCCACTGTGCAAAACCTTAATTTAACAATATTTTATTTCTAAAAAATGTTAAACATCATCTAAGCCTTCAACGAGTCATAATCTTTTTGTTGGTGGAGGGTCTAACCTCTACATTGATAGCTACTGACTGATTAGGGTGGTGGCTGCTAAAGGGTTGCGGGTGTCTGTGGCAATTTCTTAAAATTAGACAACTTATTTTGTTACTTCTTTCACAAAAGATTTCTCTGTAGCATCCAATGCTATTTGATAGCATTTTACCTACAGTAGACCTTCTATCAAAATTGGAGTCAATCTTCTCAAATGCTACCACCACTACCATATCAACTATATTTGTCATATTCTAAATCCTTGTCATTTCAACAGTATTCACATCTTTACCAAGAATAGATTCCATCGTAAGAAACTACTTTTTTTTAAAAAAAAAAAGATTTATTTATTCATAGAAGAGCTGGGGTACAGGCCGGAGTCGCGGGAGTTGAGAGGATTCACCAGAGACAGAGTGGGGAACAGAATAGGCAGACTGACTGAAACACACTGCTGAGGGGAGCAGCGGGCGAGGCAGGAGAGGTCTGCTGCGCCATGTGGGTCCACCCCCTGGCTGGCGGCAGGGATCGAACTCGTGCTGCAATTTGCTTCATAGTGCTTTGCTTAACCCACTGTGCCACCAGAGAGGCCCTCAAGAATCTACTTTATTTGCTCATCCTTTCACAGCAATTAATCTGTCCCAAGTTTTATCATGGAATTTTAGCAAATCAGTCACACCTACAGGTTCCAATTCTAATTCGAACTTGCTTACTAGTTCCATCACTTCAGTAACTAGTCCTCTAAAGATCTGAACCCCACAACATCATCTGTAAGGGTTAGAATCAATTTCTTCCACTCCTTTTAATGTTGGTATTGTGCCTTCCGCTCATAGATCACAAATGTTCTTAATTGCACCTAGAATACTGAATATTTCCCAGAGGTTTTCAATTTACCTTGCCCAAATCTATCACAGAAGTCACCATCTATGGCAGTTAGAGCCTTAGGAAATGTATTTCTTAAATAATAAAACCTGCAAGTCAAATTTACTGCTTGATCCATGGGCTGCAAAATGCATGTGATGTTAGCAGGCATGAAAAAACATTCATCTCCTTGTATTTCTCTATCAGAACTCTTGGGTGAACAGGTGCCTTGTCAGTGAGCCGTAATATTTCCTTGCTGGGTAGTAGATCTCAACATTGGGCTTCAAATATTCAGTAAACCATTTTGTAAACAGACATTTCATCTAGGATTTGTTGTATAATTTACAGACCACAAGGAAAGAATATTTAACAATTCTTTAAGGTTCGTAGGATTTTCAGAATGCTAAGTGTGCAATGGCTTCAACTTAAAAGTACCAACTGCATTAACTTAACTAATGAGACAGTCAATCTGTTTTTTGAAGCTTTGAATTCAGGCAGACTTGTGCTCTTTAACAATGAAGTTGTAGATGACATCTTTTTCCAACAAAAGGCTGTTTCAGTAACACTGAAAATCTGTTGTTTAGTGCAGACACTCTCATATCAATGATCTTTCCTAGATTTTAGTAATTTGTACCTTCCACATGAGCATTTTCTACTTCACTTTGCACTTATGTTATGGAGATGGCTCTTTTTCCTTACACCTCAGAAATCAATCTGCTAGCATCAAATTTTTCTTCTGTAGTTTTCTCTCCCTCTCAGCCTTTACTGAATTGAAGAGAGAGCGCTGCTCTGGATTAGGTTTGACTTAAGGGAATGTTGTGGCTGGTGAATCTATGCAAACTAAGATAACTTTTCAATATCTACAATAAGGCTGCTTAGTCTTCTGATCAATCATGTGTTCACTGCAATACTTTTAATTTCCTTCAAGAACTTTTCCTTTTGGGCATCCTAAGGGGTTAAGTCTCACTGCTACCACTGCTACTGCCTGAGTTTAATCCCTGGCTAAACCATACAGCACAGCAGACCTCGCTCCTGTTTCTCCCACTGCTCTCCTTGGCAGTGTATTTCAGCAGATCTCTGCCTGTTCTGCACCCCACTCTGTCTCTGGTGAATACACACACACACATACACAATGCCCCTGCACCTCTGTATGCAAAAAAAATTAAAAACTAAGTAAATAAAATAAAATTCTACCATTAGAGAAAAAAAGAACTTTTCCTTTTGTATTTATAAATAGTAGTAAGTGGCTAGCTTTCAGTCTATCTTGGCTGCTGTCAGGTCTTTCTCACTAAGCTTAATCAATCCTAGCTTTTGATTTAAAGTAAGATGTGCAATTGTTCCTTTAACAAAAAACTCACTCAATAACCGAATAGCACAATACAAAGCATGCCAGGGCTCCCTGGTGGTGCAGTGGGTTAAGCAACATACTACGAAGGAAACCGCAGCCACTGCAGTACAAGTTCAATCCCTGCCTCCAGCCAAGGAGGGGACCCCCTGGCACAGCAGACCATTCATGCCTCGCCTGCTGCTCCCCTCAGCAGTCTCTTTCAGTTGGTCTGCTTGTTCTGCTCCCCACTTTGTCTCTGGTGAATCCTCTCACCTCCCTGGTTTCTGGCCTGTACCCCAGTTCTTGTATGCATAAATAAATAAATCTTTAAAAAAAAAAAGTTAACAGTAGTACAAGACTGTATAATCAGAAGATCCAAGTTGAAATAATGAATTAGTAGTCATAATTGTAAAACCTGTTTCTCACTCATAAAATGGTAATAACACCTTCACATTATTTAAAAGCTCAAGAAGTACAGTCCTGAAAGTTTTTTAATATTTATAAAAGCCACAGTATTATGGTTGACAAATTTTGCAAATAAAGCTATTGCTTACAAAACAACCATCATGGCTTTTTGCCTCTAGTCAGTAACTTAGTATTTCAAACCTACTCACCAAGAGAGATACCACTGTGCTAGAATAGAAAGCCAAATCTTCTATAATTTCTGTGCGCCGATTAGCTCCAATACGTAAAGAACGACTATGTACTTCTTCGGGTAACACTGTAAGGATCTCCAGCAGAAAAGGCAGAGAAGTTACATCATTGCTATATCTGGAAAAGAAAAGGGGGAGATATCAATTAGTCAGTCAGAAAACACACAATCACATAAGATAACAGTTGTCAGAATAACCTATGATTAAAAAAAAGCATTTTTACTACTGTTAAAGATAAAATATACATAATGCAATTTCTGGGAAAGTTTCAACTTGTATATCTTTGACCAGGTAATTCCACATCCAGAAATTGTTCAGAAAATATCTCATGTAAAGTATGCAACCCTACACACAGCAAAAAATATAAAAGTCTTCCATGATTAGGATGAAAAAAGTTGTCATACAGTGGAATGCGTGTGTGTGTGTTTACAACGTATTAAGTGAAAAAAGACTATAAAACATACTAATAAAGAAACAAATATGTAGGTATATGTTAAATTATATATGTGTAAAAAATAAGTTAATTAATTATATATGTACCTATTTTTTTTTAAAGATTTATTTATTTATGCATACAAGAGCTGGGGTACAGGCCAGAGGTATGGAGGGGGTGAGAGGATTCACCACAGACAGAGTGGGGAGCAGAACAGGCAGATCAATGGAAGTACACTGCTGAAGGGAGCCGTGGGCAAGGCAGGAGAGGTCTGCCTCACCATGTGGGTCCCCTCTCTGGCCGGCAGCAGGGATCGAACTCGTGCTACAGTGGCTGCGGTTTGCTTCATAGGGTGTTGCTTAACCCACTGCGCCACCAGGGAGGCCCTGTACCTATTTATTTTTAAAGGCATAAATGAGAGTTTAGAGGACCAGAACCATTAAAAGTATTCAATTTTTTACTTTGAGAGCTTTGTATTTTTAGAATTCTTTTCAACAATGTACTGTGTTTTCTTGACAAAAAGATTCTTAAACAAAAAACTCTGGGGCCTCCCTGGTGGCGCAAGGGGTTGAGCGCCGCACTGTTGAGCTTCTGCAGCCACTGCAGTTCAAGTTCGATCCCTGGTCAGGGAGGGGACCCACATGGCAAGGCAGACCTCTCCTGCCTCACCCGCTGCTTCCCTCAGCAGTGTCTTTCAGCTGGTCTGCCTGTTCTTCTCTACTCTGTCTCTGGTGAATAATCTAACCCTCCACACCTCTAGTCTATACCCCAGTATGCATAAATAAGTAAAATCTTAAAAAAAAAAACAAACCTCTTTAATGACACTGGAAGTAAAAGGACATCCATTTTATTTTTAAAAAGTTTCCTAGGGGCCTCCCTAGTGGCGCAGTGGGTTAAGCAACACACTATGAAGCAGACCGCAGCCACTGCAGCACAAGTTCGATCGCTGCTGCCAACCAGGGAGGGGACCCACATGGCATGGCAGACCTCTCTTGCTGTGCCCACTGCTCCCCTCAGCAGTGCACTTCCATTGATCTGCCTGTTCTGCTCCCCGCTCTCTGTGGTGAATCCTCTCACCCCTCCACACCTCTGGCCTGTACCCCAGTGCTTGTATGCATAAATAAATAAATCTTAAAAAAATAAAAATAAAAAGTTTCCTAACCAAAAGTCAAAACAGCAAATACCAAGATTATCTTGCCAAGACAATAAAGAAATCTTTATTCAAAATAGCAAGCTCTGAATATGAAAAATAGTAATATCCCTCTGACAGACATAAATAAATCCCAATTAGTAAGAAGATACACTCATAACAACTTTCAATTTAATATCATCTTAAACAGTCAGATAATATTTTTTACAGAACTGCTAATATGTCCGTAGGAGATAGCCACAAGATAAGAGACTTTGTTACAGTTAATTCAAGGAGTGTGAGTGTGTTTGTATATAAATTTTTTTATGCCCCATGTATTTCTGTAGTATCTAAATCTTATATGACTTTTTTTTAATCTAATAACACCTAACAATAAATAATTCTGTTAGGAGTTCACAGAAACTGTACAACTGTCTAGTCACTGTTAACAAGTTTCTCTGTGTAGGTTAATGGTAATTCCAAATGCTAGCATATAGTCAATACAAATTACTTACTTTTCCACCAAAGTTTGTACACATCCCTTCCAGGAAGGCATCTGTAGAGCAAGGTCTGCTATTGCTAAAGCCAGCTGAGTAAGAGAGATTAAATAAATGAATAGAACAGATGAACAAAAATAGTGTTACCATCAAGAGAAACTGGAGAGCAAAGAAACAAAACTTCTTCCAAACAATATAACCAAGACATTTGCAAACCTCCTCCTCCTCCCTCGCCCCAACTACATATATATATACATATGTGTATACACACACACACACATACACATACATATATACATATCATGTAAACTCTTCTGGAGTAGCTACAAATCACTAAGATTTAAAAGTTAAACTTTAAGAACTAAAAACAACCAAAACAACGAAAAGTCAGAAAGAACAGACTATAGAATTTTCTCAGAATATATCAATACTTACTTTTATTTGGCAATACCACAGAACTTCATGGACAGATAAATTATACTTTGCCAAAAGGCCAAAGCTACTGACAAAAGTCAGACCTTTGACTCACTCCTCAAGTAATGGATTGCCATATCCCTTCTCTTTCCATTTCTCATCTTGAAGCCTTACGCAAAAGCCTCCTTCCTCTTCAAGGGCACTTCTATGCCAGGCAGAGAACACATGTGAGTATGTATTCACTGAAGCTCCCAGTTTTCCTTTCTAATGTATTTCCTATCTTACGGGGAAAGGCCAGATGCTCTACTTCACTTTTTGACTCACAAGACTTTTATTAGCTAGTCAGTCCAGAAAAAGACAACTATGTAGACCTCTGACCCAGAATCATATAGTGTTTTTAACATCTACAATTTTATCAGGAAAAGCACGTCTACGTGTGAAAACTTTCACTCACTTCCCCCATTTCTGGTATTTAAATCCATATGAAATTAAATGCTATAAAATTAATAAATGATTTAAATGTTGACTTTCTATCCACTTGGGAATCAGTCTGTAATAAAACAATGAGTCGATAGTAAAGTTGTTACCATTATCTCACATAGCCTAGTTATAATGTTAATTAAAATAAACTTGGTATATACAAATGACCTTAAAATTTCCTTAATAAGAAGCACAGGATTTACCTGCGTTACAATGACAGGTGACAAGTCTTTCAAGTTCTGGATATGAGTTAGTAATGAGTCCCGTAAAGAGGCATGAGAGTCTGTAGGGAGCTCATAAAATGAGGTCTGAATCTTCATTTTCATGGTCTGGGCAGCAAAATAGCATGATTCCACATCCTGTCGGATCTGCAACAACTGGTCTGAAATCTCCCATGCATGAACCTGAAAGTAGATCAGACAAAATTGCCTTAAATAAGCCTACTTTTCCGAATAATTTTAATGCCATAAAAATTCAATATATCTATCAGCTCATTTAAATCGAAGTACAATGAAAGAAAAATCTGACAAAAGCTAAATTACTGTAGGGTTAGAGAAATCAGGTCTTTCCACTCTCCCACCACTGTGATGATGGACACCTGAGGTGCTGCAAGCATTCCAGGGTGGGCATGCACAAGTGAGTGCACCGTATAAATGGGCAGCATCATTAGGACACCAGAACCAACAGGACGGACAGTACTGACAAACGCGAGCAGCAGCAGCAAAGCAGCCGAGAGGGTGCAGCAGCAAAGCAGCCGAGGGGGTGAGATGCGCCGGGGGCTGGGAGACCTGCCAGCCTCCCAGCCTGCCATGTACCTGGCCACCTCTGACAATAAAATGTATAAAAAGCCATAGAGGGCTCCAAGACTCCCTTCCTTGACCCGTCTGCCCAGAACCATCCTGACCCTGCAGAATGCCTCCTTTCCTGCCGCTACAATTACCTACTAAAATTCAGTCAACAGTTCAAAACTATGTATTTGTAGGCCCTGTTGAACAAAAGTATTACCTACTCTTCTGAATCCTTCTAGGAAGGAACATACCAAGTAAATCAATAGATCTAATCTTGCTGCTTAGAATCATTAATTTTTATTTGTGTGGGAACAGTATAAGAAAAATGACCCAGAAGTTTCTACTGAAACTAATACATCACTGTAAAACCTGCCAACCCTAATGTATATATGATATGCCTCGCCTCTTTTCCCAAACTTAAAATAAGTTCTGCTCACTCAGAATTTAATTTGAAAGCCATTTAATAGATCAATAAACGGGGCCTCCCTGGTGGCGCAGTGGGTTAAGCAACGCACTATGAAGCAGACCGCGGCCACTGCAGCACGAGTTCGATCCCTGCTGTCGGCCAGGGGCGGGGACCCACATGGCATGGCAGACCTCTCCTGCTGTGCCCGCTGCTCCCCTCAGCAGTGTGCTTCTGTTGATCTGCCTGTTCTGCATCCTGCTCTCTGTGGTGGATCCTCTCACCCCTCCACACACACCTCTGGCCTGTACCCCAGCTCTTGTATGTATAAATAAATAAATCTTTAAAAATATATATATATATCAATAAACGGAATATATTTTGCACTGATCTTAATAAGCATGCAATTCAATCTTTAGTTCCTCAATAAAACAACAGAAAAACTATCTTACCAGATGAATATTCCACATACTTCAATTATTTTCCAATGAATTTATATTAGGTAAAGTGCTAAATATACTAATAAAATAATCGCAAAGGAGAAAATAAATGTATCTATGAAAATAATAAACAGAACAGTAGAATCCTAACAACCAGTTATGATTAGACAACAAAGTCCTGTTTTGAAAGATAACTTTAGGAACATAATTGTGCCACACACAGCAAGCTACTAAGAAATTGATAAATTCTAACCTAATTCTGCAGCAAACTGCCTGTTCACAGGTGACTAAAATGAACTGGAAAAAAACAAACAATGTGAACCTCAATTCTCAAACAAAGCCAACTGTGAAGAAGTCACAGATTTATCTAGTCAATTTCTCATGAAGATAGAGCACTTCACAAGCAGTACATAATTCTTCAGGATCTTTGCAAAGATAAACAGGAAGTCAAGGAATTGAATGGGTAAAATAAATGGCCTATTAAAGTTCGCAAAGTGAACTGAAAACAGAAACCCTGAAACTGATGTCAAGTTTGACATATAACTTAGCTTTCAGTCAAATAAGTTCATGGAAAACAAACATGAATGAAGTCAGCTTTCTTCTACATAAAATGTTTTTGTTATTTTTTTGCCCTTAGCAGTCTCAAAAGTATTCAATAAATTAATATACCACTAATATCACCATTTTTCCTCCCTTAGGCAAAAAACTTCCAGCCATTCATTATCTAACCAGTAATGCATGCACATATGACTCAATATCCCATCAAGATCTATTGTTCAAACTGGTTTGTTTTATAAAAAAAAGCAAAAAAATTCTATGAAGCCTTGGGATCCCCATAAATGTCCTCATTAAAACAGAGTAATTCAACAGCAAAACCAAAGCAATAATGGACTTTCCAACAAACTGGGTGTTATCTAGTCATCCAGGAACCCTAAAATATAAGTGCATTAGGAAAAGACCCACAGGGTCTCCCTGGTGGCGCAGTGGGTTAAGCAACGTACTATGAAGCAAATCGCAGCCACTGCAGCATGAGTTCGATCCCTGCTGCTGGCCAGGGAGGGGACCCACATGGTGCAGCAGACCTCTCCTGCTGTGCCCGCTGCTCCCCTCAACAGTGTACTTCAGTTGATCTGCCTGTTCTGCTCCCTGCTCTCTGTGGTGAATCCTCTCACCCCCCCCCCCATATCTCTGGCCTGTACCCCAGCGCTTGTATGCATAAATAAATAAATCTTAAAAAATATATATATTAAAAAGGAAAAGACCCACATAATTTCAACATCAGTAAAAGTATAAGCAGTTGAAACAACAGAATAATAAGAAGTGACGGGACACCAAAAGAGTCAATGTTTTCACTGGAAAGCAGAGGGTCAATCTGAGCACAACTAAAGTGGAAGAGACTGCCCAAATCAAAAGCAGACGAATTTAAGAGATTTAAGGTTTAAGGAGAACAACAGAACAGTGTAGCCTTTACAAACTCTAAAAGTGGAGAGCCAGGAGAGGGCTCCAAAGTTAGGAGAAACTAAAAAAAAAAAAAAACAAAGTTGGGAGAAACTGCTGTGAGCACAATCAAAATGATACAGAATTATAATATTAAAGACAAAGAAAGAAAAAGAGAGGGCAAGAAAATTAGGAATTCTAGAAATCAAATCACACCTGTAAATACTATATGGAAACAGAAAGGAAGCGCCACAAAGTTAGAAGTAGAATCTTTAACCACAGCACCTTCTAAAAGTTTCCAAAAAATGAATTTCACAAAAAATAAGTGATTGAGGTCCAATGCCACATCAGCGATGGGGGGGATGACAAATAGAATAACATTCAAAGGACAAAGGACCAAATGGCTTACTAATGAATTCTGCCAAACATTTAAAAAAGGAATTAAGACCAATATTTCTTAGGCTCTTCCACAACTTGAAGTGAAGGAGGGAACATTTCTAATTCATTTAACGAGGTCAGCATAACCCTGATTTCAAGGCCATCAAGACACGAAAGAAAACTATAGACCAGTATATCATTAATACTATGTAAAAAAATCCTCAAAATACTGAATTAATACCATTTAAGGTTGATTACCCGTATGAAAAATCAAACAATGTAATGTACCATATTAACAAAAATAGGAAAACTACAGAAACATCTCTCAATGATACAGAAAAAGCACCCAACAAAATTTAATACCCTTTTATGACAAAGAAACTATCTCAACATAATGATCATAAGTGAAAAACCCATAACAAAAATTATATTCAGTTGTCAACGATTTAAAGAGTTTTCAAAACTCCAAGATCAGGAACAAGGCTAGGATGTCAAATGTTGGCATTTTTCGAGGATTAGAAGTTCTAGCCATAGCAATCAGGTGGGGGGTGGGGGGGAAGTCATCCAAATTAAATAAGTAAAGGTAAAATGGTGTCTGCTCACATGTAGATAACTAAAAGTCACACACACACCCTTAAAAAATAAAAATAGCCAAAGATACAGAACACAAAATTACTGCCCAATAATTAGCTGCACTCGTATATAACAAATTGTGAAGAGTTTACCAATGGTCACTATGCAATTTTCAAGTTAAAAATTTTTCTAAATAAACAGTTGGAGGGCCTCCCTGGTGGCGCAGTGGGTTAAGCAACGCACTATGAAGCAGACCGCAGCTACTGCAGCACGAGTTCAATCCCTGCTGCCGGCCAGAGAGGGGACCCACATGGTGCAGCAGACCTCTCCTGCTG
>JAGFMF010011386.1:6810226-6829035 GCA_019455555.1 Galemys pyrenaicus
GCGGGCACAGCAGGAGAGGTCTGCTGCGCCATGTGGGTCCCCTCCCTGGCCGGCAGCAGGGATCGAACTTGTGCTGCAGTGGCTGCGGTTTGCCTCATAATGCATTGCTTAACCCACTGCGCCACCAGGGAGGCCCTAGAAAATCATTCTAACTACAGCATAAAATGACTTGGATAGGATAGGTGATAAGAACAGAAATAAACTTGTAATAATCCTGGTGAGGTGTGATGATGGCCTAGCATGAGGTGTTACTGTGCTAATGAAGACAGGATAGTTAGGATGAATTTAGGGAAAAGGTTTTGTTGAACTGTACGTGTAAGAAGAGGTTTCTGAGTATGGAACCCAAAAGAAACAGCTTTTATGGTAATGGGTAAGGATGTGAAGGTGAAGATAATGAGTTTGATTGTAGACATGTTGAATACTGAGACACTGAAGTCCAGTACACTACATAGCATGTGTGAGAATGAAAGCAGGGATTAAAAGTACAGATTTGAGGCATCAGTGTTTATATAGGTGACTGGTGAAAGTATGGAAGGTGGTTGAAATGAACCAGGGAGAAGTATGACAAGACAGGGCTCTGTAGATAAGCACTGTTTAAAGGATTAACAGAAGAAGTAGATAGAGGCTGGGAAGGGTAGCCAGAGGGGTTCTGGAGAACCAGGAGATGTGCTGTGGCAGGATTGTCTTGAAGCCGCATCAGATGTTCCAGATATTAAAATATTTGAATAATTAGAAATAAATGAAATATTTGAAATGTCAAAACCCCACTAATCTTATAATGGCCTCATTAATAACATTAGATGTTGATATGCCCAACCCCACTCCTGATAAAAGAAGCCCCACAATCCATCCTCATTTTTTTTTTAAAGAGTTCTTTATTTATGCATACAAGAACTGGATGTAGGCCAGAGGTGCAGGGGGTGAGAGGGTCCACCAGAGACAGAGTAGGGAACAGAACAAGCAGCTCAACTGAAACACACTGCCGAGGGCAGCAGAGGGCGAGGCAGAAGAGGTCTGCTACGCCATATGGGTCCCCTCCGTGGCTGGCAGCAGGGATCGAACTCGTGCTGCAGTGGTTGCATTTTGCTTCATAGTGCGCTGCTTTACCTATTGCACCACCAGGGAGGCCCGCCAATCTGTCCTCTTGCAAAGGAAATGTGTTTTCTTTAAGCAAGAAGATAGTTGTTTTGTTTTGTTTAAGGAAAGAAGGCATCGCTCTTCCTCACTGTAACAGAGGACTCTACATATAAAAAGGAGATTCCAGGTTCCCCACCCTACCTAATGAGGGGCAGAGCTGAGCAATCGGGGAGATATAGAGCAGTCAAAGGAGACTGCTTGGAGGAACATACAGAAAAGGAACACATGGAACAGAGAGGTGTGAAAGGAAAAAGGGCCCATTTGCTTCTCAGCTTTGGACTTGCATCAGGGATTTGGAGGACTTGAAGGAAACACTTGGAAGAGACATGGGTAAGAGAGAGCTGAGAAGGCTGACTATGGCAGCCGTTTACCATGACTTACACTTCGATTTTGCTCCTTTCAGCCCAGATTTCTTGGCCTCCACCCCTTTCCTGATTCCCCCACCAGAAGACAACATAAACTGGGAGCAAGCTATCAGTCCTTAGCAACCCCACCTCAGGCATTTACCCAAGAAGGGATGGGTAATTTGGATATTTTATTGGAAAATTGTTACCCTTTCTTCTTTATGCACACTAATCCTATAAAAGTTTTTTCACACCAGGATTGTGCTTTGTCTTTATGCATCAGATCACAGAACTTTAGAGTGTGCAAGCTTGGGGGGTCTTGGGCTTCTCAGTCACCTCACCAACATCACTGAGCCTGAGTCTATCCAAGGGTTGAATATCATATTTCAATGCACAAGGTGCTCTCCAGTTCCACACAGGCACTGCCAAGGGATTTCATAAAAGCTTCACTGCCATGGTATGGTGCTTGTGACTTGTGGTGAACCTTAGGTTTCAGATAGCTTAATTCTCTCCTCTCACCCGCTGACACCTACTCCTCTGTTCTCCAAAACCTAGGGTGAAGTGAGCCACTACATTTTGGAGAGAATTGCAAAGACAGCATGTTGGAAGCCACTGGTTTTCTTCTAATACCTAGTTTTGTTTGGGTGTTCAGCCCGCCCTAGATTTTTTTCTTTTATTCTAATTCAAATTGAATTTCTGTCACCCACCAGTAAGAGTTTTTATTGCCAAGAAAAGCCCACCCAGCACGGACCTCACCTGGCCCAACTCCTCAGATCACTCAGCCCTTAGGGCACAAATTCCTGACCAGATTTCTCCTGCTGCACAACCCCAGGCAGTAGTAAACCCAGCAACTAACAGAATTCTTTTCCTTCAATTAGGCCCCGGTTAGGAGTCTCTCTCTATGGACAGCATCTGCTATTGTCTGGCCCTCCAGCTCAAAACTGCCCTCAGTCATGGTCAGTTTTTCACCCAATTTCACTTGCAAAGCAAATTCAAACTGGTGGGAGGAGCTGGGAGAGGAGGATGGTGAATAGAGATCAAGAATTTCTATGGAACAAGCAGAGCACAAATTAACAGTGGTAGTCAAAGAAGCCTTGTTTAAAAGATATTTTGAGGGCCAGCTCTGATAAACTGGGAAAGCACGGAGTAGGTATGAATTTTTCTGACTGTTAACAAAGTAAGGGCCTCCCTGGTGGCGCAGTGGGTTAAGCAACGCACTATGGAGCAGACCGCAACCACTGCAGCACGATTTCGATCCCTGCTGCCGGCCAGGGGGGGACCCACATGGCGCGGCAGACCTCTCCTGCTGTGCCCGCTGCTCCCCTCAGCAGTGTACTGTACTTCCGTTGATCTGCCTGTTCTGCTCCCCGCTCTCTGTGGTGAATCCTCTCACCCCCCCACACCTCTGGCCTGTACCCCAGTGCTTGTATGCATAAATAAATAAAAAATCTTAAAAAAAAAAAAAAGTAAGATTCATTTCAGAAGAGGATATATCACACAGAGAACCCAGGGACAATGGAAGAGAGAAAAGTGACACAGCTAAGAGAGGCTCTGTTCTCATGTCTATCTTGCCCTGTTGAGTTCTTCTTTTTGGATGCCAAACACAGAGTAGGGGGAAAGTAGCTTTCTCCCAACAAGACTGATTTTTATAAGTCATATTATATTCACAATTTTTGACACCCAGCCCAGTTTTACTTCAGGATATTAAGCAATACCTTGCGGCTTGTATGATGGGGGCCAAACAATTGCCCAACCAAGCTGACCAAAGAATGTACTTCCCTCACAAATGTCAAAGGCTCCCAGCACTCCAGGGAGATAAAAAAATATATACTATTTTCCTGGTAAGGTAGAAAGACTGTTCCAAGCCCCTTCCCCCTTCCCACAGTAGTTATCCAGAACTTCTTCCTTCTCAGCCTTGTGTCTTAGCCAAGTGATTACCTTCCATAGCTCAATGCTCCTGCCAAGAGGGGTTAAGATCTTCATGTAACACACCAAGATCAAGTAAGATAGCACACAGCACCTTGAGATTGGCTCAGTGTGATTAACTGTAAAGAAATTAAATACAGTTGTATGTATATTTGCACCAGTCACTTTGTTAGAGGGGAAAGACCCTCCTAAATGGATTACACAAATGGGTTATAAACTTCGACCCCCATTCCAGACCTACAAGATCCAAGAACTACAAATCCCATAAGGTCATTATTGAAGAGCAGATCACTGGGACCTGAGGGTGGAGTTAAGCAGCCAGGCTGAGTATAAAAGCAGACATTTGGGCCTTGGGGCTCTCTCTTTTCCTTGGGAGCCAGCTCTTAGCCTTTGGGTTCCAGCTCCAAGGAACTGGTAGGACATTTACAGATCTGTAGCCCTCTCTTCCCCTCCTTGTATTACTCATTAAGCTATTTCCCCTTCTCTTGTAAATAGAACCCTTTATTAACCTTTGTTGTGTGTGCCTGCAATTGGGGCGTTATAAGTGCCTTTCAAGCGCACGGGTAAGAACCCAGTCAGGCAAACCCATTTTATATTAGGGTTACCCTGTAACAATTTCTGGTCTTATTGAGATACACAGAAATTTCACATTTTTACTCCAAACCAATAGGCTTTTCAAAAACTGGAGGAGGGGCCTCCCTAATGGCACAGGAGTTAAAGTCTCAGTGCCATACCAGCCACTGAGGTGTGAGTTCCATCCCCAGACAGGGAGCTGATCCATATGGTGCAGCAGACCTCTCCTGTCTCACCTACTGCTCCCCTCAGCAGTGTACTTCGGTAGATCTGCCTGTTCTGCTCCCCACTCTGTCTCTGGTGAATCCTCTCACCCCTCCCCCGTGCCCCTCTGGTCTACACCCCAGTTCTTGTATGCATAAATAAATAAAAATAAATCTTTTTAGAAAAACCACAAAAATGGAGGAAAGGCATATTAACGAGCTATCCTGGCAAAATAAGCCAAAGGCTTGGTTACCCCCGCCCCACCCCAATCAAACACTTGACACCTACAACCACTATCACACCTGTTTCCCAGGGTCAAAGTGCTTATCAACTGTTTCTAACTCCTAAAGAACTTAGCTCTATAGGTCCACTCAGGACTTTCATCTTGCCTGTCACTCTGCTGAGTAGGCACTGAACACATACCTGGTCTGGTTCCACACTGCTGAGTCCAGACTCCAGATCTTTTTTCATAAACGAATCCAAAGCTCTCATCATTGTCCGTTGGCCTTATAGATCTCTATGACTTTAGGCATGCCGACTTCCCTGTTCCCTAGTGCCCACATACTTTACTTTCCAGGACTCCAACTTCTGTGACTCACCTCTCTTTATTTAGAAAGATGCCTATCAGCCCAGTTGCATGTTAAAATCACCTGGAGCAATTCAATGAGAAACTCTAGGGCTAGGGCTGGAGCTGCAAGAGAGATAGTTTAAAGCTCCCAGGTGATTCTTACATGCAGCAAAGTTGACAGTCATGCCTTCATTTTGTTACAAAAATGTTACTCAGCAGGAAAGTTACTGGTATTTGGAGGCAGGGCAATTCTTCCCAGGGCAGGTTGGACCCAAGCTTTGAGGACTGTCACTAGCACACCCCAGGTTTGAGGACTGAGAATGCACCAGACATCTCCCAGGGCTCTTCCTTGAGAAGCTCATGATTCCTTCTACTCCACCCCTCAGTGCTCAAATTATTCTAATTTGCTCAGGACCCAGTGGTTACACAGGATTTGCACTGTTAAAACTAGGTCACTCCTAGTCATGATGGTTGTGTTAGCATTCAACCAAGGGGCACCAGGAACCCCAAACTTAAGGGGTGTGTAGGGTCAGAGAAATCAGGTCTTTCCACCCTCCCACCACTGGTGTGATGGACCCCTGTGGTGCTGCGTGCATTCCTAGGTGGGCATGCGCAAGTGGGCGCACCTGAGTTTGGACATAGGCTTAAATGGGCGGTGCATGAGGACGACAGGACCGACCAACAGTACTGATGAGCAGCAAAGCAGTCCAGAGGGTGAGATGCGCCGGGGGACTGGGAGGCCTGCCAGCCTCCTGGCCCCCTGGCACCCATGCCTGCCATGTACCTGATGCCACCTCCACTAATAAAAGCATGAAAAGCCACTGAGAGCTCCAAGACTCCTTCCTTGACCCAGTCTGCCAAGAACCTTGCTCCTGTGCTCCTTTCCTGCCGCTACAGGGTGTTTGCTCTGAATTGGAGTCCTGACAGCCACAAATAAAAGCAAAGGCAGCAGATTCTTAATAATAGTTACCCAGGAAAACTTCCAAATACCCATCCCCCTGGTGGGTAAATGCCCAGTCCCAACAGCCATACATCTGTCTTTGCCAGTGCCACACTGCCTTGGCCACTGTTGCTTTATTGTACATTTTGAAATCAGGAAGTGTGAGTCCCTCTACTTTGTTTTTCATTTTCAAGGTTGTTTCTACTATTCTGGTTCCCTCTCAATTCCATATGCATTTTAGAATGAGTTTGTCTATTTCTATAGATAAGGCACCTAGGACTTTGATAGAATTTACACTGAATTGCAACATCAGTTAGGGTACTATTGCCATCTTAACAATATTAAATCCTCCAGTCCACGAACATAGTATGTTCTTCCAATTATTTAGCTCTTCAATTTCTTTCAACAATGTTTCGCAATTTTCAAACTACAAAAGTAGTTTTGAAGTGTAAAATTTTATACTTAAGTGTATTCCTAAATGTATATTCACTTTGATAAAATTGTAAATGGCATTGTTTCTGTTTCCTTTTTGAATTATTCAAGTGTATAAATCCACAGTTGATTTTGATTATTTTTTTAAAGATTTATTTATTTATGCATACAAGCACTGGGGTACAGGCCAGGGGTATGGGGCATGAGAGGATTCACCAGAGACAGAGTGGGGAGCAGAACAGGCAGACTGACTGAAACACACTGCTGAGGGGAGCAGCGGGGGAGGCAGGAGAGGTCTGCTGTGCCATGTGGGTCACCTCCCTGGCCAGGGATTGAACTCATGCTGCAGTGGATACAGATAGCTTCACAGTGTTGAGACTTAACCCCTTGCACCACCAGGGAGGCCCTCATTGTCTAGCTTGATGTCAATTATACACCATCATGATTACTATCATTTTCTAAGAAGTTCTGAAATCTAGTAATATTAACCGTTGACTTAGTTATTCTTTCAAGGGTGTTGAGTCCCAGGGCAAGTTAGGGTTAATTAGGCAGCTTCAGGGACAGTGCAGGCAGGGACTTCGGGAGAGTTAAGAGGTCTCTGAGATAAGGACAGTAAATTCTAAGAATTGTTAACCAACACATACTACAGAGATGAGGTCAGAAAATCCAGGAGGACTAAAAAAAAAAAAAAACAGTAAAACTTGAGAGTAAGATCTTCGACAGGGGAGGTAAACTCTAAGATAAGAGAGAAAAAGATTTAAATACCCCTAGACTTGGCTCCACCATGCCTTCCTTGCCTCTCCAAGTACAGCATACCGTACCTGGGAGGCCTTGCTTTCTTCCTTTAAATAAATTTTACTTTCTTAAACAAAGTCTGTTTCTTTCTACTTATCTTAAATGTTTGCAAATTCCTTTTTATGGCTTTGTGGGACAAGAATCTGGTGGTGTGAGGGCTAAATTAACAGTGCATACCAGCACCAGCGTTTTGGTTACTCTAGGCCTTTCACATTTCTGTACGATTTCAGACTGCTTGACAATTTCTGCATTTTTTTCCTGCAGAGACAGGAAAAGATCATATTAATGAAACCCAGGGCTCTAAGTTTGCCTGCCTAGGTTCAAGACCCAACTTTATCTCCTCATGAATCAATCTGACTTTGGGCAAGTTATCTAACTTCTTTTAACCTCCATTTCTCTTTAGGGAGGCTGAGATAATAATATCAACATGTGGGTGGGGATGGGCTTAAGTGAATCTGCATACAATGCAGAGACTAAAAATAGACAATGACTAGCCCACACCTGGCTACAGCAGGGACCCCAGCTACAGCCTCTGGGCAACTGGTCTGAGTCTAGAGCAAGTCAGTAAGAGCCAGCTTCCCAAATATTTGTCTCTATTTCCAAATCAGGACCAAACAGAGAAAGTCAAATATGCTTCCCACACGAACCCCAGAAGATGTCCCATTTCGAGTCACCCTACCTCCAGCCTTCCCATGCCTACACTTAAAACTTTTCTCTCTACAGCTTTTCTCTTCCCTGTCTGCCTTTGCTTCTGCCTCTACCCAGGTGGTGGTGGCTGACTCTGGTTATACTGAAGTTCCAGGAAAACAGCTTTGCTTCCGCTCACATGGGTCATCTTGTCTGTTCCACAGCGCTGAACACTGGAGTTATGTGGGTGTCCAATAAATTTTATAGACTCTCAGAATTGTTTGGTCAGATGAAATTTTAACCCAAATTCCAACATACAAAAATGGAACAAAGGGGCTTTCAATCGTTATATATTAAGTCAGTCAGCACTAACAGTGAGAATCTCAATAATATAAAAAGGGGATCATGGATGACAATTGCAGACATGGTATTTCAAAAATACTGATTCACACCATAGGAAGTTGCCAATGCCGGTTTTTTTCTTTTTCCATTTCTTTTAAGCCAGTCACTTTATAATTACATATCTGTAAACCCCAGAAGCAACTTTTCAAAAACTCTAGGGCTTTCAGAGACATGGAGTAAAAACTACTAGTGTTATGTTAGGATTCAGGGGCTTGGTTTAAGTTGTAGGGATGCTGCCAACCAGCTTGGGCAAGTCACCTTTGGCTGAGTTGAGTTTCCTTTTGCAAATTGGGGAGGCGAACTAAATGTATTATGCACTACTTGTGTGTGATAGAAGATCAGTAGTGCTGTACCTGTTTAAAAATGCAGATTTCTGGGTCCTCCCTGGTGGCTCAAGGGGTTAAGCACTGCACTATGAAGCATCCACAGCCACTGCAGCATGAGTTTGATGCCCCACCAGGTGACCCACGTGGCACAGCAGACCGCTCCTGCTTCACCCACTGCTCCCCTCAGCAGTGTATTTCAGTCATTCTGCCTGTTCTGTTCCCCACTCTGTCTCTGGTGGATTCTCTCACCCCCCACACCTCGGGCCTGTACCCCAGTGCTTGTATGCATAAATAAATAAATCTTTTTTAAAAATGCAGGTTTCTGTTCTACTCAGTGGTTCTAACTCAGGCAGTCTGGAGTAGGGGCCTGGAATCTGCATTCTATCAAGCACTCTAGTGATTTTATGCTGGTGATGTATGCCCATAATTTGAGAAACACACAAGTGAATGGTCTACTAGTTTCCATCTGTTTCAGGTACAGGTGAAGCTCAAGGTCTTGATGAAGAGCAGTCACAGGGATGGAGCATGGGGAGAGGGGAGAGGAAAAGTGTTGGGGAAAATTACCCAGCAGTTAATGAAAATGTTGATGGAGAGTCTTTTAAAAAGCCTGTTGATTCAACAGTCCCCCTTTGGAAGCCCCCATGACTCTAGTGCAGACAAACTGGGATTTATACCTTGGGTCTCTGAGTCCTTTGGAAAGCCAATGCATGTTTAATTATCTGCTAGCTCACAGGAAAAGAGCACTCCCAAACTTCTCCAACCCATGTCCCAGATTTGAATACATCAGAAATGCAGCATGCAAAATGCTTCCCTGTTCTCCTATTGTACGGTTCCTCTTTGACTCTCTTGGGGTAGGACCGTACAACGGAATCCACGCCCCAGCCAAATGGGCATCCGGTCTTCAAAATCTTACTGGAAAACAAGGCCTCTTCCCCCACTACGCGGGAAGGAATGTGCCACCTCAGCTCACTGTGGGCACACCGCCCTCTTGTGGTGGAAAGTGGGACTCCGTCTGGAAAGGAAAACAAATATCTGGCGTTCTGGAAACAGCTCCCCTTGGGGAAGACCCTAAGCTCTTTCTGGAATCAGCAGGGAACACGAAGTAAGAGAGGAAGGAAATGGAAGGTACCACCAGGGGACATTCTTCATTGTCTCTTTCTACTTTTACTTTTCTTTCTGCCTCCCACAACCAGTCTTCCCACTTATCATATTAATAACTTTTTCTGCAATGTTTTGTTTGCAAGGTGTTTTAACAGACTTAATTTCATATGCTCCATTTTCATTTCCTTTTTTTTTTTTTTAAGATTTATTTATTTATGCATACAAGGACTGGGGTACAGGCCAGAAGTGTGGGGGGCGGGGATGAGAGGATTCACCACAGAGAGCAGGGAGCAGAACAGGCAGATCAACTGAAGTACACTGCTGAGGGGAGCAGCGGGCACAGCAGGAGAGGTCCGCCGTGCCATGTGGGTCCCCTCCCTGGCCAGCAGCAGGGATCGAACTTGTGCTGCAGTGGCTGTGGTTTGCTTCATAGTGCATTGCTTAACCCACTGCGCCACCAGGGAGGCCCTTCATTTCCTTTTGGCATCACCACTCTTCCCCTTCCAGAATGAGAAGGGAAAACTGAAAGATGACTACTTATGTAAATACCTTTCTCATATTTGTATAAAAGTGGACCTGGTGGGTGAGCTTCCTGGGTGCACAAGGGGTTCAGTCTCAGCACTATCAAGCTATCATAGCCAGCCACTGCAGCACGAGTTTGATCCCCGGACAGGGAGCTGACCCACATGGCACAGCAGACCTCTCCTATCCCACCTGCTGCTCCCCTCAGGAGTGTATTTCAGAAGATCTGCCTGTTCTGTTCCCTACTCTGTCTCTGGCGAATCCTCTTATCATAATACACCTCCCTGACCCCCTACATACACATACCTCTGGCCTAGATCCCAGTTCTTGTAAACATAAATAAATAAAATAAATCTTAAAAGTATTGAACTTGGAAACACACTTATTCTTGGGTTGTAGGACTTTAGAGCTGAGGTCATGACCTTGACACTTGTAGTGTAACAGTGGAGTCCTCATAGAATGGGGAGGTTCCCTGTCCCAGTGAATGGAGAAGCTGAGTATTGAGTAGAAGCTAAAAAGGATGGGAGAGAGGAGGTTAGGGGAGAAGACTTAAAGGAAGGCTGGAGAGAGAAGACTTGGAGGAGGCACATGGAGCAGAGACATGTGAAGAAGAAGTTGTGCTTGCTTCTCGGCCTTGGACTTGTACCAAGGACTTGAGGAACATGGAAGGAGACACTTGAAAGAGACATGGATGAGAGATTGGCAGTGGAAGCCTTTATTTGACTTGTATTTTGACTTTGCTCTTTTCTTTCCAGACTTGCCTGGCTCCTTCTGCCCCTTCCCTATGGTCCCCACCAGAAGGTCCCTTAGACATATGGCAGGCTTTCGGGCCTCAGTGGCCCTGCTTTGGGCCAACCCTGTTTGGCTGGGCATTTACGCAGATGGGGATGGGTAACTTTGTTTCGTGGGGAAACGACTTTAACTATATTCTTTCTCTTCTCTCTGTTGCACACAAATTCCATTACAGTTCTTTTCTATTGACAGTCTTATGCACTAAGAGTATATTTTGTCTTTATGTGACAATGGCAGAACGCATTCAGAGTGTGCAGGTTTGAGAGTCCAGGGGTGCCCCTCTTTCTGCTCACTAGAGTAGTAGTCTACTAATGTTATTCTGCTACATGGTCACTAATTAGAGCATTAAACTTGCCAGGGCTTGGTCACTGGGAGGAGAGAAAGCAAACCACATGAGCAAAGTGTTAGACTTAGTGATGTTAGATTTACTGATATTTATTGCTGCTGGAAGCCCACTGCCAGGGTGGCTCCATTACCTTCCCTAGAGGAGTCGTGTCGACAATTAATGACTGAATGTGAAAAGACTGGTCTAAGAAATATGTCCTTGCCCTGTTATCTCCTGGCTCTGTTCCCTAATCCAGAGGTATAAAAACCCCTCACCCTAGGCAACCTGGCTTGTTGGCCCCAGGAGCTCTCATGCCCAGAGCTCAGTCAGTAAAACTTCTGTTTGTTTCTGTAACAGGGTCATCCCCAGAAAAGGGGGAAGTTCCAGAATCACGGTTCCACCCTAAGTGGGTGAAGCTGATCAGGGAAAAAAGATTGTGCAAAGAGGACAGAAGGAAGGGAAGAAGAAGGAAGCAGAATAAAGAGCAGCAAGGAGACCTGGAGGAGGCACGTGAAGCAAAGCAACATGTAAAAAAATTGTGCTTGCTTTTTGGTCTTAAACTGGTTAAAACAGATGTGGGTGAAAAACTCGTAAAAAAATTAACAATGGCAGCTTTCATCTTAATTTTAATTTTACTCTCCTCCTCCCAGATTTGTCTAACTCTTTCTAACCCTTTTCTATAGGTCTCTACTAAAAAATCCTTTAAACGTGTTGGCAAGCTTTTAGGCCTTACTTTAGGCCAATCCTATGTAGCTAAAGTTTTACCCTCAAAAAAATAAGTAACTTTAAATGCTTAACTTAATAACTATATTCTTTATCCTTTCTGTATTATACTCTAATTGTATTAAAGTTCCTTTCCATTAAAATTTTATATGTTTGTCTTAATGCAGCAAGTGGCAAAACCCATTCAAAAAGAGCAAGTTTAAAAGTTCTAAAATGCTCCTCTCCCTGTCCTGTAACATTTCCGCTATGACTCTGCCTATCTTTTCTAGCATCTCCGACCTTTTGTCTGATCTTACACAAAGCAAAAGAGATCTGTATAAACAAGTCATTTTGTTTCATCAAGTTCTTTTTTTAAAAAAGATTTATTTATTTATGCATACAAGCGCTGGGGTACAGGCCAGAGATAGGGGGGTGGTGAGAGGATTCACCACAGAGAGCAGGGAGCAGAACAGGCAGATCAACTGAAGTACACTGTTGAGGGGAGCAGCGGGCACAGCAGGAGAGGTCTGCTGCACCATGTGGGTCCCCTCCCTGGCCAGCAGCAGGGATCGAACTCATGCTGCAGTGGCTGCCTTTTGCTTCATAGTGCATTGCTTAACCCATTGTGCCACCAGGGAGGCCCCAAGTTTCATCAACTTCTATGAATTAATTCCATTATAATAAGACTTTGAAAACACACAAATCATAAGTGTCCAATTAATTTTAACAAATTGACCACACCCATGTAACCAATATCCAGATTAAGAAATAGAACATTACCAGTACTCCCTAATGCTTCCCTCCTGCATCTTTCAGTTGCAACTCAGTTCTGAAATAACTGCTATTCTAAGATTTTATTTATTTATGCACATAAGAGCTGTGGTACAGGTCAGAGTCCAGGGAGGTGAGAGGATTCACCAGAGACAGAGCGGGGAGCAGAACAGGCAGACTGACCGAAACACACTGCCAGGGCAGCAGCAGGCGAGGCAGGAGAGGTCTGCTGTGCCATGTGGGTCCCCTCCCTGGCCGGCTGCAGGGATCGAACTCATGCTGCAGTGGCTGCGGCTTGCTTCATAGTGTGTTGCTTAACCCACTGCGCCACCAGGGAAGCCAATGACTGCTATTCTAATGTTTAACGCTATTGATTAATTTTGACTGCTTCTGAATTTCCTGTGAAAGGAACTAAACAATAGGTACTCATGTGTATGACTTTTGTTGAACGTGGCGAAATTAATCTAAGTTGTTGCATATGGTTCATTCTCAGCATTCTAGTATACCATTATAGAAATGTAACACAATTTATTTTATTGATGGTAGACATTAGGGATATTTCTAGTTTAGGGCTATTCTAAGAATGCTTGTATGAACATTCTTCTACATAGCTTTTGGGAAATACGTGTGAACATATTTCTTGGCTTTATAACTAGGAGACAAATTGTTGGGTTAGAGGATTGTTTTAATTGAGGCTATCAGATTTTCAAGTTGTTGCACTAATTTACATTCCCATAAGTAACATATGAGTTTCTGTTGTTTCACGTTGTTTTTCTAATTTATTTGTTTATATATATTTGACAGCTATTGTAACCCCCATGTTTTCCCCATCACCATTTCTCCTGTGCACCATCACCTCAGTCCCTTGTGTTCTTATCTGCCCTCAACCCTCTGCCTCCTTGCTGTTTTCATGTTCTTGACAATGTAGATATATATTGTTTTTCACTTTAGTCATCTAGATGGGTGGGGGAATGGTATTATCTTGATTTAACTTACACTTCCTGATGACTAATGCAGTTGAACACCTTTTCATGAACTTATCAGCCATTTGGCTTGGATACATTCTTTTGTCAAGTGCCTATTCAAGGCTCTTAGGCAAACAATGTAAGTCTAAATTTACCCACCATGAATGATAAGAGCATTATTCAGTATTCAATTTAATCCCAAACAAGCATCTTCTATTTATGGGCTGCATGAGAGGTATTCCTTCTACTTGTGCAGTATTACATGATATCATTTGTTAATACAACAAGTATGTTGAAAAGTAGAAGACAGAGGCTGTGCTTGTTTTACAGAAGAGCTTGAAGCAGTGTCTTGGAGATTGTGACACACTCAAAATAAGAGGCAGAAGCTGTAACAGGGTGGTCCCAGGAAAAGGGGACGTTCCAAAAATTCTGGTTCTGCCCTAAGTGGGTGGAGCTGAGGAGGATAAGAAGATTTCTGCAGAGAAGAGAGAAGGAAGAAAGGAAGATTGAGTACAGCAAGGAGACCTGGAGGAGGCACGTGGAGCAGAGGGACATGTGAAGAAACTGTGGTTGCTTTTTGGTCTTGGACTGGTTGGAACAGATCTGGTCCATGCCATCTGAGTGGTAAAGTGTCCCCGATCATTGTGCCAACCCCAAACTCTCCTACTGGAACACTACACTATGTGAACATTTTTATGCAGAAACCCTATTGAAATGAGGTTTGGAGGCAGCAGAGAGTTCCTACAAGTGAGCAATCAGCAAACCACAGGACCCAACATGTGCCTTGCGTGCCCCATAGGGAGTAATGTTGCTTCTCACACCAGAGAAAGGAAGGAGGCTCCTCTTTGCCAGCAAAATCCCTTTAAAAGCTACACAAGGGGGTGCTGTCTCTCGTCCTAGGGATGTGCCTGTGCATCTTCTCATGATTCTTCACTCTCCAAATTGCCCTTTTGTTGTTGTTTCTGGAAAAAAAAAATCTTTTTTTTTTAAGATTTATTTATGCATACAAGCACTGGGGTACAGGCCAGAGGTGGGGGTGGTGAGAGGATTCACCAGAGACAGTGGGGAACAGAACAGGCAGATCAACGAAATACACTGCTGAGGGCAGCAGTGGGCAAGGCAGGAGAGGTCTGCTGTGCTATGTGGGTCCCCTCCCTGGCCGGTGGCAGGGATCGAACTCATGCTGCAGTGGCTGCGGTTTGCTTCATAGTGCGTTGCTTAACCCGCTGTGCCACCAGGGAGGGCCCTGAAAAAACCCATCTTATTGGTAAAGTAACTGGTTGCTTTTTGTTTGAGATCAACAACTACAGTCAAGCCCCTGCTTGAAATATGGAATGCTGCCAAAAACCTGGACTTTGCACTGGGAAAGGCCTGAGTTCAGCCTTCGACCTTTAGTTCTCTGCGAGGTCCTGAGCAAGAATCTTAACTTCGCTGACAAGAGTCTCTGGGCATGAGGCAGCCTACCCAAGTGTCATTCCACTACAGTGGGTCTCACTCCTATGTGGCCTCCCTACCTTTCATCCAGATATTTTGAATCAGCCTTCCCTCTTCTTCAATGAAATGAAATCTATAAAGGAGATATAAAGGAGCTGTAGCTGCGGCAGTTACAGTGTCTCCCAGGCTGTAAGAGGGAGCACCTCCATCCCTCACACACCGTCACTCAGTGCCCCAGTTCACCCGCCGCCTGCCACGCTCCATGTTGGTGGCTTTTGCCAGGTTGACTTGTGGGTAATGTTTTGATCTCTCCCTGTTTTGATCTTATCCCTGTTGATAAACACATTCAACAGCAGATCTCATGAAAGATATTAGCATGACCCGTCAGAAAAGAAGTGTCAGAATACAGATCTGTCGCCTCTGTAGAAAATGCTCCATAAAGTCTTAGCTATTGAAGAGATTCATTATTTGACATTTTCCCAACTCTGGATGAATCACCTCATCACGGTCAGACTTTTGGTAAGCATAACACCTTACCGTTGGGATCCCAACCGTGGGCCTTGCCAGCACGTACCTTTTTGAAATTGGTGATAATTGACTGCTTGAGAAGGAGAAATCGTGTTATCCTCTGTGATATCACAGAGGGTTCAAAAGTATTAGCAGAATTTAAATTTAAAGCACAGGGATACAGAAGATGAACATAGCATCAATATAGATGAACTATACTCAAGCATCGTTCTTAAAAAGTTAATAATGTGAACATTTACAAATACAAAATTGACACCTGCCAAAGATCTTATTCAATTCATTCACAAGTGAAGGAACCAAGATGATGTTAAAAACAGTTTAAGTAAGAAATTGACACACTGGACGATGTATATTTACAGTTTTAGGAACAGAACTCGTCCACATTACTCTGGACAATAAGCATTTACATTGCTATCAATTTTCTGATATTTAACTTCTAGTCCATACAAGGTATAAAACAACTTGGCATTAACTTCCTATTGCTGCTGTGACAAATGACCACAAATTTGATAACTTAAAACAACACAAATTCATTTTTAAAGTTCAGTTGGAACATCTCACAGCTGGAGGTCAGAAGTCCAAAATGGGGTTCTCTTGGCTGAAATCAAGGTATTGGCATGACTTTTGTTCCATCTAGAGGCTCTAGGGGAGATCCATTCCTTTGCTTTTTCCAGTTTCTAGAAGCCACCCTCATGTCCCTCCGTCTTCAAGGCCAGTGATGGTCACTTGTGTCTTTTTTATTCTGCATCACTCTGGTTCTCTGATTTTATTTTCATGTCTCCTTTTCTGACTCTGACCTTGCTGCTTCCTTCTTTCACTTTTAAGGACTCTTGTGATTATATTAGGCCCACCTGAATAACTCATCTCAACCCCCCATCTCTAGATCTAGCAACAGTGCAAACTGCTGTATAAAATCATAATCCTCAAGAGTTCATATGAGACCACACCTTGCAGTCTCCTGGGAGGACATCCAATAGCCTCTTTTGCCCTTTCCCGGTCTCAGACAATTTTTCCTGATGATGTCAAGGCTCTTAACAAGGGTGACCATGCAAAACACGAGATCAGGCAGGCTGGGGACTGTAGTTCCTGAGAAGGAAAGCAGTTGCCCTTTTAATGGAACCATCACAAGCCCAACTGACTTGGCTTGTTTTCCTTGACTTTGCTAGCATTTGAGTTTTTCAGTCCTGCTTACTGACTGATCTGATCACATTCCCTTTCTTCTACCCTGGAGGGATGAGAACCGAGCAGAACCAGTTCTGCAATCTACAAAGTGGGGAAGAGTTAGGAGGAAAGAGGTAGGGCACAGACAAAGCCAGACCTTAATCTCTTTATCATTGCGCCAGCCAACCTGGCTTTGACCCAGGGATAGGGTAGGGATGGGGGCAACAGAGATTAGGGTGGGACTGTCCTCCCACACTGCCCTCCTCCTTCTACCTATTGGACTCTTCTGGAATAGGGGGGAGTCAAGAGTCCTCTTTCACAAGTCCAAGACAGCTTCATGCCATTAACTAAATGGCTGCAGTGAAATGGAAAGTAACAGACCACACTAGAGTGATCCAACACTTTTTGAATTACTCCTGCTCAAAGCCCTTTTTATTGCTGAATTTTCCTGTCTCATCTCTCCTAAGCGAATTCTCTTAAATAAATGTCAACTAAGACATAAAGAGGAGTTGTCTGACAGAGGCCAAAAGATGACTTAAGTCAAAGATGACTTAAATCCTTCCCTAACCAAACTCTGAGTGAGCCTCTGCTAAGCACAGGCACCCAGTTGGGCTCTGAAGGAAATAAAACAATAAAATAAGCGACAGGCCTGCCTTCCAGGAGTTCCTGGCCCAGGGGGTGGAGAGCTAAGGATGAAGTCATGTGCCCTAAAGCAAAGGATGGGAAAAAGAGAATTCCAGAGTGAAGCACAGAGATATGGACACAGAAGGTGTGTTCTTTGATGGAAACTTTAAACAGAAGGAAGTTTTTTTTTTTTTTAAAGATTTATTTATTTATGCATACAAGCACTGGTGTACAGGCCAGAAGTGTGGGGGGTGAGAGGATTCACCACAGAGAGCGGGAGCAGAACAGGCAGATCAACGGAAGTACACTGCTGAGGGGAGCAGCGGGCACAGCAGCAGAGGTCTGCTGCGCCATGTGGGTCCCCTCCCTGGCCGGCAGCAGGGATCGAACTCGTGCTACAGTGGCTGCGGCCTGCTTCATAGTGCGCTGCTTAACCCACTGCGCCACCGGGGAGGCCCCAGAAGGAAGTTTTATCCCCTCAAGCTCCAGAAGAATGATGTGGGAGAAGGGAAAGAAATGCAGATGAATATCTGTGTGCCATCAGACTTGAGTCCTTCATTCACTAGGTACTTAGCACTTTCTATGGATGGAATATGGAGTCAAACACTGTTAATACAAATAAAAATAAACAAAAAATATGGCTCTACCTTCAAAGCCAGTCTGGGAAGGGGAGAAAAGCTATGCAAATAAATACAGTTGGATAAAATAAGTGCAAAAAGAGATGTGTGTAAGTGCCAAGTAAGAGACCAGGTAATTGTCCCATAGAAATGGGGAGAGGAAGGAAGGTAACTTGGCGGGGTTGGGAGGGTTTTGCAAAGAAGCCACTAAGTTAGGAACATACTTCCTGGATAATAAGTAGAAGATATTGTTGAAAGGCAACTTTTTCTAAAAAGAAAAAAAATTCAACCAAGTAAATTTAGAGATCAAATTGGCTTTTAAATGATTCACAAACTAAGCAGCATCTCATAGTGAATAGAAAGCAGTTCTGAGGAGAGATACAAAATAGAAGATTTAGGGACCTCCCTTGTGGCACAAGGGGTTAAATCTCAGCACTATGAAGCAATCTGAGGCTCCCAGTCAGGGGGGTGACCCACATGGTGCAGCAGACCTCTCCTGTCATGCTCCCCTCAACAGTGTATTTCAGTAGATGCTACTGTTCTGCTCCCCAAACTGTCTCTGGTGAATCCTCACACCGCCATCCCCCCCACTACACCTCTGACCTACACCCCAGCTCTTGTGTGCATGAATAAATAAATTAAAAAAAAAAACAGAATATTTGTGTAGACAGAAAGGAGACCAGATGAGGGGGAGACTTTTAGCTTCATTACCTTTGGTTACTTTCCTATGGGAGACAGAAGAGGTCTATCAAGCAGATTGCTTCATTAATGCTGCCCAGCACTCGGTAATTCTAGATTGCTGAAGTTAAGGTTAATGGGAGAGGCAGAAACTGCAATGAAGTTAGGTATTAAGACTCCTCCGTTTACAGACATGAGGGTTAGTATAAGTGACTCCCTTCCTTCCTTCCTTCCTTCCTTCCTTCCTTCCTTCCTTCCTTCCTTCCTTCCTGCCTTCCTGCCTTCCTGCCTTCCTGCCTTCCTGCCTTCCTGCCT
>JAGFMF010011386.1:6834204-6869087 GCA_019455555.1 Galemys pyrenaicus
TCCCCTCCCTGGCCGGCAGCAGGGATGGAACTCGTGCTGCAGTGGCTGCGGTTTGCTTCATGGTGCGTTGCTTAACCCACTGCGCCACCAGGGAGGCCCCAGTCAACACTTGTTTTTGTTTGTTTGTTGTTGGTTTTTTTGCATTCAATCAACAATAAAACACTTGTTTTTATTTGTCTTTGTGATATAACCATCCTAGTGGGGGGGGAAGTAGTATCTCTTTATGGTTTTGTTTTACATTTCCTTTTATTTTTAAAAATTTTTTAATTTATGCTTACAAGAGCTGGGGTACATGCCAGAGTGGTGGGAGGTGAGAGGATTCACCAGAGACAGAGTGGGGGCAGAACAGGCAGATTGACCAAAACACACTGCTGAGGGGAGCAGCGGGCGAGGCAGGAGAGGTCTGCTGCACCATGTGGGTTCCCTTCCTAGCTGGGGATCGAACTCTCCTTCGTAGCTCTGCTGTGGATGCTTCCTAGTGCAGCGCTCAACCCACTGTGCCACCAGGGAGGCCCTTAATGTACATTTCCTTGACAGCTGGTGACATTGAACATCTTTTTATGTACAATTGTGCATTTGTATATCTTCTCTCGTGGAATTTCCATTAAATCCTTTGCCCATTTTAAAATTGTGATATTTATCTCTTCATTACAATGCTTAATTGTAAAACTAATGTATATATTCTAGCTACAATTTCCTTATCATATATAGGATTTGCAAAAAAAAATTCTTTTGTTCATGGGCTATCTTTTCCCAGTCTTGATGATGTAACCAGAGTTTTAACTACAATAATGTCCAACTTGTCTATTTTTATTTTTTTTGTTGCTTGTTGCTATCATGTATCTTTAAAAATTATGGACATGAAGATTGTGCAGAGAAAGAAAGATGTTTATGATGAATGTGTTAATTTGTTAGTGCATCACATAGATCCATTCAAATAAATTTTAGCAGAAAGGGACATTTTTGGTCATGAAGTCTGGAAAAGTTTGAATGAATAAACCAGAGAAATCCAAGACCATTGTTCACCCACAGAAAGAGCTAGATGCAGACCCTCTAATAGAATGAGGACTCTCCCTCCAACTCTGCAATCCCTTGTTTTAGTTGGATGACCAGAAACACCATTTCTGTCAGCTCCATCTGACAACCATGACACCAGGGAGGGGCTGCTCACGTGGTCCTTGTGTTCACATCTGTAACAGGAGCAAATTTATTGTTTGCACCTTGCCCTACCCCTCACAGCACAAGCTAACCTTTCTCCCCAGACATATGCCTTACATTTAACAGTTGTCATGACAGTGATGGAGGGGAGAGACTCTTTTTTGTTTTCTCATATGCATGAATTACTTTAGTTTTCAAAATTTTAAATAAGTTCAACCTTCAATATTTAGGAGGAAAATATGTGTATAGGAGAAAAGATGGGAAAGAAGTTCTCCAAATGCTAGCAGGAGACAGATGCATTAACAAAAGGGAGTCAGGTATGGTTGTTTTCTTTTTTTTTTTTTTAAAGATTTATTCATCTATGTATACAAGCACTGGGGTACAGGCCAGAGGTGTGGGGGGGTGAGAGGATTCACCACAGAGAGCAGGGAGCAGAACAGGCAGATCAACGGAAGTACACTGCTGAGGGGAGCAGTGGGCACAGCAGGAGAGGTCTGCTACACCATGTGGGTCCCCTCGCTGGCCGGCAGCAGGGATGGAACTCGTGCTGCAGTGGCTGCGGTCTGCTTCATAGTGCGTTGCCTAACCCACTGCGCCACCAGGGAGGCCCCATGGTTGTTTTCTTTTTGCAGGTTTTCCCCAAATTTTTTGGTAAAAAATCTATAATTTGATAAATTATATAGATAATATCTATAAACTATATATGTTACATATGTCATATATAAATTATACACATTTAAATATATATATAATTTTTTTACCAGAAATAATCTTTTAAAAAAGCAGAACCATAGAAATACTGGAAAAGAGAGATACTTTTGTTTTTTGTTTTTTTTCAGATACTTTTGTATGGCAAAAGCAATGGTTGGGTTTTGAGAAAACATCTTTTAAAGATTGAGTTATGTATCTCCTCAAGGAGATCATGGAAAATTCTGATTATTCTTCTGTGAGTTCTTTTGAATGACTTAATCACTTCCTAAATTAATAATTTGGGGGAGAATCTGATTCATTCTGCATAAAGCAGAGATGACCCAGGGCCACTCTGTCTCTTGGTGCTGACCATCAGGACTGACTCTGGCAAGTGGTGAGTCAGAGAACTGAGCAAAGAGCTTTTTAAGTCTGGTTCTTTGTTAATAAGCTAGGAAAGAGTGGTGAGATTTTAGAAGCCTCCAAGTGACAATAAAGCTCCTCTTCTATATGGGAAGCCAGTTTAGGAGCAAAGATAGCTTGGTTGTTCCAGTTTTGTTGTGGGACAAGTTCAACCTAGATCCATGCAGCTGCAATAATCTACTCAGCCACAGACACACGCAGAGATGACCGTGGAATGCACTTGGTTGCTCAGTGGACTTCCTTTCTCTCAGCCCAAGCTTTGCTCTCCTCTTTCTTTTCAGTAATACCTCCTTTTATATGGTCTGCACAATGCTAACCAACAAGGCTAATCATTAAACTCTTTCACGGTGACCTACCACAGGTGCTTCCCCTTCCCTGAGAGCTTCCATGGATTTGACCTGGAACTTGCCTTCATCTGCATGTCAGCACCAGTATAGCCAGAATAAATCAGAGCACAGGTCACTGGAGTGTGTCCCAGAGAGCTGAGTCTGCTCCTCCTGACTCTGCCCCTCCAAGAGTCAAGTTGACATCCAAGTTGAGGGAACTGGGTTGCGTCCTATTCAGAGGGACATGTTCAACTTTTTGTGGAGAGTGGTCTGGGACAAAGTAATCAAAATTCAGAGTGGACAAACTACTGGAATTCAAAGTTGCCCTTTGTAACATCCTGAGACTCAACTGGCCTGGTATTAATTCATGTTTGGATTTATTTAGTGGAATGATGCTTCCTTTCTCTGGCCCTGTTTTAAGCTCAAGTCACGATTTCCTGGGGCTAGGGATTGGGGTGCAAGAGACTTTATGGTGGTATAGTTATGGGCAGGTAAATATGAGGAGTTCTCAGAGGGTGCTAAGCTTCCACATCCAGTGTCAGGCAGTTCATTCCATACAAAGCCAGTAACACCTGAGGTTGAGCTAGGATTTAAAGAGGAAGAAAGAAGATTCCAGAAACAACAAGGTAACATGGTAACAGGGAGGCTGGCAAATGCCACATGGTGGCATTTGTCTTGTTCTGGATATTAGGATTACAGTTCTGATTATGAAAGCATGACACTGCTAACTAAGGGCAAGGCCTGGCTTTCCAGGCTGTCCTCATGCAGCTCTGACCACATGAGTACCCAGCGTCCTTTAGGTAACTGGAGGGATCAAAAGGCCATTCCTTCAGGACAAAGATATGTCCCCTCATATGTCTGATTTTGAGCCCTGAAATGAGTGTGTTCCTTTAATGGGAATGTTTCTGCCAAACTGGGTCCATTGTCTTCCTTAAAATGCAAATACAGATTCAGAGAAGTGGCAGGAGGTGTTGACAAGTAGTTATCAGCACTTGGGCATGAATTAGTTTATGAACAAAGAAAATTTTCCTAAGAGGACTGAGTATGTAAAGGGATAGTGAGGGTTTTTGTTGTTATTAGTAAGTGGTGGTGGTCATTTTTGGTTTTGACGTTCTTGGAAGGGTTGGGGAGCAGGACCAGCTGAAGGAGGGTTCAGAGTCCAAACAATGCTGGTTAAGGAGAGAGGCAGTTTGATGCATCATGGTCTTTGCTCTCAAAGGACACATGATTCAGGCACTAGTGAGACATATAAAGTGCTGACGTCCTTGTTTGTCAAAGTAGTCACTGGAAAGGGAAGGAAGGGCAGGATTTATTAAAGGGTATGGTCACATAGAAGGGGTTCCTGGGGAAAGGGAATCCATTCATCTCCCTACTGGGGAGAAAGTGCTTGCTGGAGGAAAAGGGTCTAAAGTGAGGGTTGAACTCTGTAAGAAAAATGGCTTGAGCCAGACTCTGTTGCTAACCAGGCCCACTCCCCTGGCCTGTGAGGCCTATCTTATCCAGAAAATGGATAAGAAAATCTCCAGAAAATGCCACGGTCCCACTTCCATTCTGTTCTGAGAGCTTGTCTGACATCTGCTTATGCTCCATCCACAGGCCATAGCCTCCTGATCTACCAAGGAGCTAGCACTTTGTGAGTGGTCAGATACCTTTGTTTAACCAGCTGACTGCCACCAGCCACCCACACCGCTGGAGATGTTCCTGAGGAGACCACAGCCCTCTGGGGACTCTGTCTTGGTCAGTGGACTTCTGTCAGCTTCAGCCTGAGTTTTCCTCTCCTCTTTCTTTTCAGTAAGACCTCCTTTTATGGTCTGGACAAATTTCCCAACGAGGCTAACCAAGGCTAACTAACAAGGTTCATCATTCATTTCTATTACTGTGACCTAACACAGTTGCTTCCCCTTCCCTGAGAGCTTCCAATGGCTTTGTTCATCCTCTGCATCAACATCTGGGGGAAGTCCTGTATGCTACAGCTCCTGGCATCCTGGACAGGGGTTCTCCTCTGTATACCCCAAAACAGCAGCTGGCTAAATTAAAACATGCCCAATTACTTATAAATTAGTGCCATTGGGCTCTATAGTTCCCTAAGCCAATAAACCTTCAAAGTTTTAAAGGCCTTCAGAGAATACCAAGGCCCACCTCCCCAGGAAGGCTCAATGTCACCATTTTACAAATGAAGAAACAGAAGCACAGGGAGATTAAGGGGCTTGTCCAAGTCACACACTATTTAGTGATAGATTTGGAATTAGAACCCAGCTTTCAACTCCTACTCACTGTTCTTTCTTCTAGAATCTGGCCTCTGCCCCCTTATTATTATTGCTTGACATAAGAGAGAAAGAGTTATATTTGTGGTTATAAGAAAGCTTTACTTTTGGATTGAATTTTGATTTTCTCCTCTCAAGGTTCATTGAAAGCCACATAAAAAATTTCTCCACTGGATTTGAGCTTTTTTTTTTTCTTTTTAATGAATCCGAAGGAAAAAATAGCAAATCTGGTGTCCTAATGAGATAATGAGTGCACGGTACTTTGAAAGAGGTACAGCACTTCAGTGCTTTTCAAAATAAGGTATTATTATGCTCTTGAAAAAAATACATTAGGCCTTATGGTGTGGGGGTGCAACGGGGGCCTGATAGAGATGGTGAATCACAGACTGGGGAGGAGGGTTTCCTCCAGAAAAGCTGACTCATTCTGTAGTTGTTGTAAGTTCAGAGAGCCAGACTTTTGGGGACTCTTTCCCACCTTGAGCAGGAACTGGTGGTGGGGCTTTCTAAGGTCAGTACCGCAGAGAAAGATGCCCACAGTACGGGGTGTGTTGCTGCCTCAGGGTCTCCCAGGCCAATTGTGGTTACCACCCTTAACTGTGGTGATTAGCCGTGGGCATGCTCAGCCTTCGGGAGCCACCTTTAAGAGTCCCTCTGGTTTCTCTCTGTGGAGCCACTGAAAGGTCAGCAGGCCAGAGCCAGAGTAAAGGCATTCATGGCAAAGCTGTCAAACAGATGTCCTGAATCATGATCATCTTGCATATGGTATTAATTCCCAAGGAAAGGTAAATTTTTTTTAAAGGTTTATTTATGCATACAAGCACTGGGGTACAGGCCAGAGGTGTGGGGGGGAGGGTGGTGAGAGGATTCACCACAGAGAGCAGGGAGCAGAACAGGCAGATCAACAGAAGTACACTGCTGAGGGGAGCAGCGGGCGAGGCAGGAGAGGTCTGCTGCGCCATGTGGGTCCCCTCTCTGGCCGTCAGCAGGGATCGAACTCATGCTGCAGTGGTTGCGGTTTGCTTCATAGTGCGTTGTTTAACCCACTGCGCCACCTGGGAGGCCTGGAAAGGTAAATTTTGCTAATGTTCACAGCACACAACCAGTGGAATGTTGTGCCTGCCATTCAGTACTTGTCTGACAAAACAACAGATTAGGTAGCTTATAAAACAGCAGAAATTTCTTTCTCACTGAGGAAGTCGAAGATCAGGTTGTCCAGATTCAGTGTCTTGTGAGGGTTTCCTTTGTGAGTTCTAGATGACTCTGTTCTCTCCATGTCCTCACAGGGTTGAAGAGAGGAGCTAGTCTCTGGAGGTACTTCTAAAAAAGCACTAATCCCATTAGGAGGACGCCATACCCTCATGTCCAACGCCCTTCCCCAGAGACCCCACCTCCTAAGACCATCACATCAAGTATATGTTTCAACACATGAATTAGAAGGGGTGCAAATATTTAGTCTATGGCAATACTTTTCAACTGCAAGGTGACTGAAAAATCTATTTCAATCTGACTTAAGCTAAACAAAAGGATGTATTGACTCATAACTGAAAAGTCTACGGTTAAGGCTGATTTCAGGATCCTGTGGCTTAACAATGTCATCAAGACCTAGTTACACGCATCTCAGCTCTGCTTCTCCTTGGTGTTATCTTCAACATGTGCAGTGACCCTCAGTGGCAACCGGTCACTGGCAACAGGGGGTCCCAGCAAAATAGAGAAGAAATCTCTTTCAGTAATGGTTCCCAAATTCTGAAACTCATCTGACTGGACCAGCATGAATCACATGTCCACCCCTCATTCTGATTGGCTAGGACAGTCACATGCTCCCACTTTGGGCCCAAGGGTAGATGTCTCTCTTCTTTATACAATTAACCTGAGAGGGAAGTAGGGTGGTTTCCCAAGGGAAATCTAGAATGTTGGTACCAACAGGGTATATGAATGCTGGGTTTGAAAAAGCAGAGCACAGGGATTCAGTTCTACTCATTTAAGCATTTGCCACATCTTCTCCTGCAAGTCAGAGTGACTTAATTTCAGACTCATGGGAATCTACCTAAGCACTATCATCCTTTGATTTCTGAATGACTTTGAATCAAGGGTATACAGAAGAGATATTCTTGTAAATGTACAACCTCCATGGTTTGAAGTATAGATATTGGACTGGGAATCCCTCCCAGGAATATTTGCTTTTTAGTAAGTGATGGAGGCCAGCTGAGCCTCTGATTTTTTAGGAAAGTTCCCCTATGATGGGTTTTTGCCTCACAGCTTAGGTAGGTGGCCCTCATCAAGTAAACTATTCAACAATCTAAAATGACATTAGGTTATGATTAGGTGAGAGAATGGTGCGGATTTCAGGCAAGCTGGTAAGGGTAAGAAGTAGGGGAAGTTTCTCAAATGACCCAAAAACAGAGGTGCTTTCACCCTGTATAAGTGTAACGTGTTCCCTGTTTGCAGTCTATAGCCCCACCCCATGGTGACTTGGAATCATCATGCTTCCCCTGAGCTGGACTGACCCAGTTACCTCCCTGGCCAGACCCTCTTCTACAGACCAATCTTCTTCCAGATGGGATGCGTAGGTTTTCTGAGCCCCTTCTTCCCTTCTGCATGTATGATTGTTGTTCTAACTCTCACACAAGCTCCAGGCCCAGATAGTCTATGTACAGAGCATGTCCAAGTCATCTGGAGCTCCAGAATCCAAACCTTATTTGTTTCTCACTCACACAACCTAAACTCTTGTGCTTATCTTTTGAAACCCTCCACAGTCAGCCCATGATTGTTTCTTGCTGCTCCTTAACACAATCTGTTCTAGTTTTCGAGATCCCACCACTTCTCTGTGTCTTCTTCCCTCCAAAAGGCACACACAGCCCCACTTTTTCACCTTTGCCCAATCGCCTTCTTCCTGCTCCCTCGTGGAATCCAACATCAGGTATCTCCACCCATCGTGAATCTAGAAGGATGACATGTCAGTGGGAGTTGAGTACAACTGGAATTTTTCACTGGATTTAAAGGACCTCAGTGCTTTCAACTTCTTGAATGTGCACAAAAGTATCTAGTTTCTAATCTTCCTGCTTCAAAAAGAACTCTAAAACCTCCCCAGGCCTTTTGCAATCATATGTTCATCACGATCATCTTTTTATCACCTTTTACCATTCTTACAACTTAGGTTTTTCAGATTCCCCTACAATATGTTCCTGTTCTTTAAACTTTGTTTCTCGCTAGATTAACCCCATTAACAATATGGCGCTAATTACTTTAAGTCATTCTTCACTGGTTAGTATTTGACTATTACTCTAGCAGCACAAAATCATTCCCCACTCCCACCCCAGTGTGTGTGCTCTGCTATTCATAAGTGAGGTGTACACTCCACACAACTGATAAGGGACTGATCACAAAGATATACAAAGAACTGGCAGGACTCAAGAAAAACAAAGTAAACAATTCAGTCAAAAAATGGGCAGAAGAACTTAAAAGACACTTCTCCAAAGAGGAAATGCAAATGACCAACAGGTATATGAAAAAAAGTGTTCAATATCCATCATCGTCAGGAAGATACAAATTAAAACTACAATGAAACCACATTATACCAGTAAGAATGGCATGTATTAAAAAAAACTAGCAACAACAAATATTGGTGAGGATGTGGTGAAAAAGAAACTCTCCTACATTGCTGTAGGAATGCAAACTGGTCCAACCGCTATGGAAAGCTGTGTGGAGATACTAAGACTACTAAAAATGGAGCTACCATATGACCCAGCAATTCCATTCCTAGGAATCTACCCAAAAGACACAAAAACATTAATTCAGAAAGATACCTACATTCATATGTTTATTGCAGCACTTTTATTTTTTTTTATTTTTTTAAGATTTATTTATTTATACATACTAGAGCTGGGGTACAGGCCAGAGTCGCGGGAGGTGAGAGGATTCACCAGACAGAGCGGGGAGCAGAACAGGCAGATCAACGGAAGCACACTGCGGAGGGCAGCAGCGGGGCGAGGCAGGAGAGGTCTGCCGCGCCATGTGGGTCCCCTCCCTGGCAGGAGGCAGGGATCGAACTTGTGCTGGAGTGGTTGCGGTTTGCTTCATAGTGCGTTGCTTAACCCACTGCGCCACCAGGGAGGCCTCTGCAGCACTTTTATAATAGGTAAGACTTGCAAACAATCCAGATGCCCCAAAATATATGACTAGATCAAGAAGATGTGGTATATGTACACAATGGAATACTATTCAGCAATCAAAAAAGATAAACTAATACCATTCATAGCAACATGGGTGGAGTTAGACGGGATTATGCTCAGTGAAATAAGTCTGAAGGAAAAAAAGAATCAGATGGTTTTCACTTATAGGAGGAATTTAAGGGAAATAAATAAGGGATCAGGGCAAAGAGTAGTAACACACAAAGAATAAAAAAAAACAAAACAAAAACAAAAATAAACAGACAATGATAAATCAGAAACATTTTACAGGGGAAGGAGAGGGATGAAAATGAGGGCAGGAAGAGCACAAGGGACTAAGGTGATGGTGCATGGGTGAACTGGTGGTAGAAATTCCACAGGACTACTACCTAATATCAAATATATATATAAAAAAATAAGTGAGGTATAATTATGCACTGAAACTTAAATGCCTATAATTTTAAATGCCTCCTAGGGCTGGAAAGGTAATGCAATGTTTGAAGTTAGGTGAATATATAATTAGGAGTGGTGGAGACTGTGGCTCATTGGAGAGGGTAAGTGCAAGCTAAAGGCATTCAAATCCAAAATTTTAAGACACCATTCGACAAAGAAAATTATCCCCCAAAGAGGCTAACATGCTGTTTAGGTTTGTTTTGAAGTTTCTCTGTTTTGCAGGACTCTTCCCAGTCAGTATACTTCCTTCTTACCTGGAATTAGAATACATTTTTAAAATTTTTTGCAGAAAATGGTAGTCATCTGACATGAAGACTGAGGAGGACAGGGTTATGAAATTATTAGAATACCATTTCTTTACCATCCTCATAGCAATGTATTCTGTAATCATAAGTGAACTATAGGAGGACTTCAATAACATAGAAATTTTCCATTTTTCATATCAGTCTCCTTTCCTTTTCCCAGAATAAGACTCTGGATCCTGCATGGGCTCAGTTCCAAGTCAGTACTTCTCCATACACTCTTCTTGTAAGAGGCAGTTAGTTTCACTGCTCATGACCCTGGATCCAGAGCTAGTCTATCTGGGTTTAAACCCAGACTCTATAGTTTCTGTGTCTGCCTACATAAGCCTGGGCAAGTCAGGCATCCTCTCTTTGTCTCAGTTTCCCCATTGGAAAGCAAGGATCTTAGTACCAACCTTATTATTAAAAGTATTGAATAAATTAAGTAGAGGTTTGTAAGAAGCTGACAAACTTTTTAAACAGTATGTTAGCTGACTTTTCAAATAATACCAGTGTGTTTTCCTTCAACTTTTGGACAGCCTCCAATTTAAAGCAATGGGTCCAATTTTTTAAAAAAAGATTTATTTATTTACGCATATAAGAACTGGTATACAGGCCAGAGATGTGGGAGGTGAGATGATTCACCAGAGACAGATTGAGGAACAGAACAGGCAGATTTAACTGAAGTACACTGCTGAGGGGAGCAGCAGAAGAGGCAGGAGAGGTCTGCTGTGCCATGTGGGTCCCCTCCCTGACTGGGGATCAAACTGGCTGCAGATGCTTCATAGTGCAGTGCTTCATAGTGTGCCACCAGGGAGGCCAATGGGTCCAATTTTAATCTGTAAAAAGTCTATGAAATACAGTATAAAGTAGCTTAAAGGTATGGAAAATATAGGGCAAATGATAGATATACTATAAATTTTTTCCACATTAACAAATATATACATTGATTCAAATTTAGAGATACATCACTGAAAAGACACCTTAGGGGTTAAAAAATTGAACATACTATTTGAAATGCTAAATAACATACAATTTAAAAATCAGCATATCCTGTGTTTTCTAACCTTTCAGACACCCTGTACTTAGAACTGTGACTGGCACTTAGCAATGCTGTTACAAACATCATTTTCTCCGACTGGTTATGTTCCATAACCTTTACAGGGAGAGTCTCCTCTTCTGGCTGAACCAATGTTTGGTCCAATATCCCCACCTTGGATCTCTTTTTTTTTTTTTAATTGATTTATTTATGCATACAAGCACTGGGGTACAGACCGGGGAGGAGGGGGGGGTGAGAGAATCCACCAGACAGAGTGCGGAAAAGAACAGGCAGATGGACTGAAATACATTGCTGAGGGGAGCAGCGGGCACAGCAGAAGAGGTCTGTCTGTGCCATGTGGGTCCCCTCCCTGGCCAAGGGCAGGGATCTAACTCGTGCTGCAGTGGCTGTGCTTTGTCTCATAGTGTGTTTCTTAACCCACTGCGCCACCAGGGAGGGTCCACCACCTTGGATCTCTTAAAGTAATATATCTCTAAAGGTCTGCATACATTGTTCCTGACTGTTCCTGGAGAGTGAGGTGATATGGACAGAAAGAATATTATAGACATGGATGAATAGAATAAGTAAGCAATTTATACTGGAAATCACTGTTTTTATAAATAACCAGAAGCTTATTATACCAGATGCATAGAGACCCTAACTGAATGCTGATTATGCTTTTCTTTCTTTTTTTTTTTAAGATTTATTTTATTTATGCATACAAGAACGGGGTACAGGCCAGAGGTGTGGGGGTGGGGTAGTGAGAGGATTCACCAGACAGAGCGGGGAGCAGAACAGGCAGATTGAGTGAAACATACTGCTGAGGGGAGCAGTGGGCGAGGCAGGAAAGATCTGCTGGACCATGTGGGTCACCTCCCCAGCTGGTGGCAGGGATGGAACTCGTGCTGCAGTTGTTGTGGTTTGCTTCATAGTGCGTTGCTTAACCCACTGGGCCACCAGTAATTTTCAAGAAATTACTGTATTTGTTTTTTGTGGAGGTAATACAGTCACATGGTTCACAGTCAAATGATGTGAATGATATATAGTGAAAACTCTCTTCTTGGCCTGCCCCCAGCCACTGGTTTCTTCCTGGAGGTGGAGAGTAGAGGAGACTCATTTGTCTCTTCTCAGTGATAATCCATGTACATCCAGTTCCACAGTCCTTCATTCCAACTCATTGTGGTCATATGGGTTTCAGAATCCACAATTTTTCAAATTTAGGCTTTAGCAAGGTGTGAGTAGTGTGTATTTCATAATACCCCCGGTTGTCTAGGGTGACCTGTCACCCCAGCTTGCCCCAGAATGTTCTGGGTTAGCACTGTAAGTCCTATATCCTGCAGGCTCCCTCAGTCCCAGGAAACAAGGTCAACTTACCCACTTTTTAAATCTTTTTAACCACATACTAAAAGTAATTTAATTTTTTATAATTTTTAAAATGTATATCTTTTACATCATTGTGTAGTTCCTGTAAACTTCCCACCACTGGTTCACTCATGAACCATCACCATAGTTCCTTGTGCTCGTCTCTCCCCTGTTTTGATCCTTTTTCTTCCCCCTTCCTCGTAGAATGTCTCTGATTTATAATTACCTGCTAGTTTTGTTTCATTATTATTGTATTTTTTTTCTTTGATCCCTTATTTGGTTCCCTTCTATTCCTTCTATTGGTGAAACCATTTGATATTTTTCTTTTCCTTCTGGCTTATTTCACTGAGCATGATCTCTTTAAGCTCCATTCATGTCGCTGTGAATGGCATAAGTTTATTTTTTTGATTGCTGAATAGTATTCCATTGTGTGTATGTACCACATCTTTTTGATCCATTCCTCTATTTTGGAAAGTTGGGTTGTTTCCATATCTTACCCATTGTGAAAAGTTCTGCAATAAACATAGGGGTGCAGGTATCTTTTTGAATTAATGTTTTTGTGTCTTTTGGGTAGATTCCTAGGAGTGGAATTGCTGAGTCATATGGAAGCTCTATTTTTAGTAGTTTGAGGAAGCTCCATGCAGTTTTTCAAAGTGGTTGGACCAGTTTGCATTCCCACCAGCAGTGTAGGAAAGTTCCTTTCTCTCCACATCCTCGCTAATATTTGTTGTCTGCTTTTTTATTATTATTTTATTTTTTCAAAAGATTTTATTTATTTATGCATACAAGAGCTGGGGTACAGGCCAGAGATGTGGAGGGTGAGAGGATTCATCAGAGACAGAGAGCAGAACAGGCAGATTGACTGAAATACACTGTTGAAGGGAGCAGTGAGCGAGGCAGGTCTGCTGCGCCATGTGTGTCCCCTCCCTGGCCAGGGATCAAATTTGTGCTGCAGTGGCTGTGGGAGCTCCACAGTGCTGTGCTCAACCCCTTGCACCATCAGGGAGGCCCTGTTGTTTGCTTTTTTAATGTGTGCCATTCTCACTGGTGTAAGGTGGAATCTCGTTGTGGTTTTGACTTGCATTTCCCTGATTATAAGTGATGTTGAACACTTTTTCATGACCACTTTTTAATTTAACCATGTTTTTATGATGGACTTCCTTGCTGCTCATTTGAGATTGTTTTAAAATTGCTTTAATCTTCCTTTTCCTTTGGTTTTCAAACTCGGCCTCTCTTTCAACCTATTAGGCAAAACATACTCTGATGGACATATCAAATTCCACATCAAAGTGAACTCATAAGCAATTTTAGCACTCACTAATGATTAACCTTAAAATAGCTACATAAATGAGCAGAATTACCATTTATGTAAGACATAAGACAGAATTTTTCCCCTTGTTCTTTAAAAATGCCAGGTATGGGACCTTCCTGGTGGCTCAAGGGGTTAAATCTCAGCAGATTGAAGCTATCAGGAGCCACTACAGCACGAGTTCAATCCCCAGCCAGGGAGGTGACCCACATGGCGCAGCAGACCTCTCCTGCCTTGCCCTCTGCTCCCCTCAGCATGTATTTCAGTCAATCTGCCTGTTTTGCTCCCCACTCTGTCTCTGATGACTCCTCTCTCCATTCTGTTGAATCCCCTCCCACACCTCTGGCCTACACCCCAGCTCTGGTATGCATAAATAAAAATAAATATTTTTTTTAAATGCCAGATATCTGCCATGATATTGTCTAGGTCTCCAGAAAATAATTAGTATCAAACTTATTTTAGTGAAAAATATATTTGTTTGTGCATGTATGAACTTAGAGAAAATTCTGGAAGGCACTAGGTTTACCACTGATATTTGTTTCTTCTTTTTTATTGCTTGTATCTTTTTATTTTTTTAAAGATTTTATTTATTTATGCATACAAGCACTGGGGTACAGGCCAGAGGTGTGGGGGGGATGAGAGGATCCACCAGAGACAGAGCAGGGAACAGAACAGGCAGATTAACTGAAACACACTGCTGAAGGGAACAGTGGGCAAGACAGGAGAGGTCTGCTGCGCCGTGTGGGTCACCTCGCTGGCCAAGGGCAGGGATCGAACTCGTGCTACAGTGACTGTGGTCTGCCCCACAGTGTGTTGCTCAACCCATTGCGCCACCAGGGAGGGCCCTCCTTGTATCTTTTAGATTGAACATATACTAACTGTATCAACAGTTAGAACTTTTTTCTTTTTAAGTAAGTGTTGCTGTGTGGTTTAGAGAATTATGTTTGCTTTTTTTCCCCAAATTTATCTTCTGCTACCATTGGTAAAGCAGAGACCATTTCTCTGTTGAATCTGAACAGTGCAGCTGAACTTGCAGCTAGATTATGTGTTGTTAGTTTATGCCTAAGGCTACATCTTATTCATATTTGTACCCCAGCATTTAGCACAATGCCTGAAGTATAATGATGTCCACAGCATGTTGGCTAGCCTGTGTTTGAGCATTCCTATAGGCATAACTTCATTCTGGATACAAGGATCCAAATTCTTTTCATGGATTAAATACCTTAAGCTTATTATCACAGGCTTTCATCCATAGTGAATGCCCATAAAAAGTACCACAGAGAACAGTATCTTATTACAAATATATCACCTTGAAAAGGTGAGTTACAACTCTTCTTTATTCAAGGTGACATAAAATTTAAGACTAATAGTGGTAAAATTTTCCAGTGGTAATTTCTACCGTAGCAATTGCCTTCACAAATATGTGGATTTCATAACAGCATGAATGTAACCTATGAAACCCAATTTATATCCAATCTTTCTATCAAAAAGAGACAAAGTCCATTATTTTTATATAATGAAATCATCTCGCTAGAGAACTGTTTATACTTGAAATGCAAAATTCAAATATACTTTAATATTTTAATTTATCATTTCTTTGTGATTCCATGAAGAATTTATGACAGACCCCTCTTGACTGAAGAGCGTGACTGTAGCTCCTCCTCAGAACACATTCCCACTCCCACTCTCAATTTATATCAATATATAGCAATTGAGATATATATATCAACTTTATCAGCTCCCAAACTCGATTTAGTTTTACAGATTCCAAACCCCTTTCATGGAGGGAAATTCAAGTTCACTTGAAGAAGGAACCTGCTACCCAGCCACAAAGTTACACTGTAAATCTTCCCAGCCTTCTCTACTGACAGCCCTAGCCAGTTTTAGGAAAATAAGACACTGCTCTGAACTGGTACTAATTCTCAAACTCCCAAAATGCCACTGTGGCCCTCTGGTCAGAATAGGGATTTAAGTTATCAAATGAACAGTGGGGTTCTCCTCAGGTTTTTCTCACACTGAGCGCAGTAGGGTCCCACTGCCACCCTTTGGTTATGTTTCCAGTTCTGTTATATGCAATTGGCACAAACGTGCTCAGCAGCTGGCGGGATTCCCACAGTGGTTTCTTAATTCATGGAGTGAGGGCTATTGTGGTAGGAAAGGCCAAGTGGGAGTCTTTAGAACTGTCTCTGCCTCCAATGGAGTACACTAAAAGCAATACCACATTCCAGAGATTTGTGCCACTCTCAAACACTTGAGCAACACAGCAGAATGACAGCTAGAACATCCCTATTCAACTTGCTCCTGTGGCTTATGAAGACAAGTGAGTCTCAGAGAATGAAGCATAATCATGTGGTGATTTTCATGGTAGCTGCTGTTTCCTCTGTGGTTTCTTTGCTGGAGTAAATCAACCTATCCCCTGGTGCTTGGTACTGACCCCATGAATGTCTGTCCCTTCTATGCCTGTTAGTAAAGGCCATCAGAAGCAGTGTGCTGTCAGCACCAGGCCCAGAATTCACCTTCCCTGTGTTACTGCAGGGCCACTGATTCTCCAGCCCTGGGTCAGGTCTCGAATATAGGCTCCTTGATGCCCTTTTCATTACACAGAACACTGTGCTGGTTGGGGCCTCCCTGGTGGTGCAAGGGTTTAAGCACCACACCACAGTCACTACAGCACAAGTTCAATCCCCAGCCAGGGAGGTGACCCACCTGGCGCAGCAGACTTCTCCTGCCTTGTCCACTGCTCCCCTCAGCAGTTTCTTTCAGTAGATCTGCCTGTTCTGTTTTCTGCTCCACTCTGGTGAATCCTCTCACCTCTCACATCTCTAGCCTGTACCCCAGTGCTTGTATGCATAAGTAAATATATCTTAAAAATATAATAATAAAATGAAATAAAATTTAAAAAAAGAAATTTAAAGAAATGCTAAAACAACAACAACAACAACACATCGTGCTGGTGTATTCCATTGATGACATCATGTTGGTTGTGTAACAGGGTGGCCCCCAGGAAAGGGGGAAGTTCCAGAATTCCAGTTCCACCCTAAGTGGGTAGAGCTGAGCAGAAAAAAAAAATTCTACAGAAAAGAGGACAGAAGAAAGGGAAGAAGAAGGAAGCAGCATAAAAAGCAGCAAGGAGACCTGGAGGAGGCATGTGAAGCAAAGCAACATGTAAAAAAAATTGTGCTTGCTTTTTGGTCTTGGACTGGTTGGAACAGATGTGGGTGAGAGACCCGTGGGGAGGTTAACAATGGCAGCTTTCATCTTGATTTTAATTTTACTCTTTTTCCTCCCAAATTTATCTAACTCTTTCTGACTCTTTTCTATAGGTCTCTACTGAAAGGTCCTTTAAACATGTGGCAGGCTTTTGGGCCTTGCTTTGGGCCAATCCTATTTAGCTAAACTTTTACCCTCAAGGAGATGGGTAACTTTAAATACTTAATATCTATATTCTTTGTCCTTTCTATATTATACCCTAATTCTATTAAGGTTCCTTTCCATTAAAATTTTATATGTTTATCTTAATACAGCAAATGGCAAAACCCATTCAGAGAGGGCAGGTTTGGGGGTCTTGAGGTGCTCCTCTCCCTACCCTGTAACAGTTGGACCCAATGAACAGGAAGTAGCAACAACACAGATACACTGGTAGTACTCATGTGTGCCAGAGTGTTGAATCAAATCCCACAAAAACCCAGGAGCCTTCCACCTCAGTAAAGTGTCTAGGGGACCAGTGGTTTTGGTATGTGAGAGAACCCTTTCAAGAGAATGAACGCATCTCACTTGGCTCCTCCCATCTCTAAGAAAGAGACACAATAGATTTGGGGAGACAACATATACCTCATGTAGGAGTGCTGCTCTGACCCATCTATCGGTGACATGAAAAACTGTCTGATGTTAGTGGCAGTAAAGAAAAGAGAAGATTCTGCTGTAGGTCCAGCCTGCCAGATAAGTGCTCTGCTATTTGATGTATGAATATGAGGGAGTTCTTTTTTTTTTTTTTCCTAAAGATTTATTTATTTTTGCATAGAAAAACTGGGGTATAGGCCAGAGGTACGGGGATGAGAAGATTCACCAGAGACAGAATGGGGACCAGTACAGGCAGATCAACTAAAACGCACTGCTGAGGGGAACAGCAGGCAAGACAGCAGAGGTCTGCTGCACCATGTGCGTTACCTCCCTGGCCGGAGTCAGGGACCGAACTCGTGCTGCAGTGGCTGTGGTTCGCTTTATAGTGCTATGCTTAACCCATTGCTCCATGAGGGAGGCCCCAAGGGAGTTCTGAATGTCTATGGCAGGTAGAAATGCTGTATGAAGCTTTAGGTAGACCTCTCTCAGTGAGTTACAGCATGGCCCTTAGGATTTTGGAACAAAGCTATGCTGTCCTATGCCAATAATTGCTCTCTCCTTTTAAGAAATAGCTCTGGGGTCTCCCTGGTGGCACAGGGGTTGGGCGGCGCACTGTGGGGCAGACCGCAGCCGCTGCAGCACAAGTTCGATCCCTGCTGCCGGCCAGGGACGGGACCCGCATGGCGCAGCGGACCTCTCGCCTCGCCTGCTGCTCCCCTCAGGAGTGTGCTTCTGTTGATCTGCCTGTTCTGCTCCCCGTTCTCTGGTGAATCCTCTCACCCTCCACACCTCTGGCCTGTACCCCAGTGCTTGTATGCATAAATAAATAAATCTTTAAAAAAAAGAAAAAAGAAATAGCTCTGTCTAGGGCCATACCACCCTGAACGCGCCCGATCTCGTCTGATCTCGGAAGCTAAGCAGGGTCGGGCCTGGTTAGTACTTGGATGGGAGAAATAGCTCTGACTTGCTGTTGGGTCTCAGTAACAAATATCTGGTCATGATCCACCTGATGTGGTCCTGAACTGTCTGTCCATCCACCAAGCCATAAAGCTAGGCATGCACAAAGGCAGTCCATGAGCAAAGGGAAGTGGCAGAGACAAGCTTGGGAGATGAGCTCAAACAGGTCCTGAAGATACATGAACTTTGCAGAAGCAAGTAGCACAGATGTCCACGCCCAGACTCCAGCCACATTGCCTCCCCTTCTCCACCTACTCCTATGGTTTATGAGATGTTCCCTAAGGAATAAAGGATTAAGTTCACTGAGGAATAAGGAATTTAGAGTTAGTTTACAAAGATCTTTGTATGAGAGTCTGACTTTTCTGAGAAGTGGAGGTGTATGGTACTATAACCCTGATCCAAGGTGGCCCTGGGAAAATGTGAAGGCATTCCCTCTGCACCCCTGCGGGCAGAACTTCATGTCATTCTGGTTGTTCTTAACTTTTCATTGTGCCCAAAAAGAGATGGTCAGAAGAACAAAAACTGACCCATGGATAGAGGCTAAAGGTTTGGCTGGATGGTCAGAGAAAAGGAAGAAATTGAATTGTTACAATGGTGACAAGGAGGTCTGAGAAAATGGTATGTGGTTAGTGGTATATGAATGGTCACAGTGTTAAAATGTATGTATATTCCATGTGAATGCTTAAGAAAGAGAAACCCCGGTAGAGGAAGGTGTAAATCAAGTGGGCAAGAAGACCTGATCTATGGGTAGCACACAACTTCTTTCTGCCTCCATCCCTGTTCTTGCCCAGTGACCTTATGAAAGTGGCCAGAGCCAGTGAATCTACAAAGAAAGGGGTTACTGTATAGGCCGGGATGATTGATGCTGACTAATCAGGAGAAATGGAGAAACGACTGCCCCATGGAGGTAATGAGGAGTAGGTGGTCTCCTGAGGCATCCCTGAGACACAATGAATCCCATTTTACTATGTGATTACAGAGAGTGAACAATTATACCATAAGGTATATAGGTAAGGGGTCTCCCTGGTGGCGCAGTGGGTTAAGCAACACACTAAGAAGCAAACCACAGTCACTGCAGCACAAGTTCCATCCCTGCCGCCGGCCAGGGAGGGGACCCACATGGCACATCAGACCTCTCCTGCCTCGCCTGCTGCTCCCCTCAGCAGTGTGTTTCAGTCAGTCTACCTGTTCTGTCCCCCACTCTGTCTCTGGTGAATTCTCTCACCTCCTACACCTCTGGCCTGTACCCCAGCTCTTGTATGCATAAATAAATAAATCTTTTTTTAAAAAAAAAAAGTATATAGGTAAGACTGTTGAAGACCACACCCTTCAGGAACAAAAATGTGGGTCTACCCACCAGATCACAACTAGTTGAAGTGCTTGCTAAGGGTGAAGGGAATGCAGTCATTGGAGAAGGTAGCTATGATTATCAACTGCCACTGTGAGTAGCTGCCAGAACAAAATACATAGTTATGACTATTTTTCTTTATTTTGACATTAATGTATTTTTGTGTATATATGAAAGAGGGTTATGAGTCAGGTTCAGAAGGGTGAACATTATCCAAAGATGGATAGACTTTGTATTTTTAGGGGGAAAGAGTTAGTATGTGTTCTGTGGTACAAGGGATAGCTGTATTTTCTTAGGGTGAAGTATGACTTTGTTTTTGTCTATTTAAGTTCGTCCTTTTACTTAAATCATTTCAAGTTGTCTCTGCCTATTATTTCAAGTTGCTCTGATCTCTTACTTTGCTGTTTCAGCAATCATATCGAACCATAATGACAAGAACAGACTTGCTTATCTCCTTACCATAATGTGCATTCTGCCTGCAATCTCCCTCTCAGTCTCATCTGCCAGTCTTTTCACATAGCCTATACACTGTTTTCCATACCTCTAGATCATTATGCATGTCACTTTCCTCTGTTTGGCAAAATTCTCCTTGTCTTGAAGACATTATTGGATCTCTGAGTACAAAGGATCAGCTCTGGACAGTCTACCCCTACATTTATTGTCTTCCGAGACAAAACAAACAAACCAATTTATGGATTTAAGTGATGAGTTGGTTGTATTTTCTGTTACTTACAGGCGAACGCAGTCCAAATGATTTTTTTAACTACAGCTCCTTTTTTCATCACACAGTTGCAGTCTTACTTAAAGAAAAATATTAGATCATTTAGAGAAGTTTCTCGAAGTGTGGTCCATGGATGAGCTCAATCAGAATTGCACAGGCTGCTTGTTTAAGAAGGCAAATGTCCCAGTGTTTCCTTGCCCAATCAGCTCTGCAAACCAAGAATCAAAATCACTGGGACTAGTGTCTGCAAATCTGCCTTTTTAACACATTCTCTTGTCCTCAGAAAAATTTCAAGATCCACCAAATAATTCAAACAACTGTGAGTCATTTGCTGGGCAGCATAAGTGTACTGCTGCTACATTTGTTTTTTAGTCCTGCACCAATTCCCAGACCTACCAACCTTAACTTCAATATAATCAAAGAGTGTCCAACCTGTTTCTGGAAGTGGGATAAATTGTCAAGCTTCAATAAAAGAACACAATTTCCTAGGTGGTTTTTAGGAAATGTTTTGCTTTTGTTATTAAGTTTATTTTAACTAATTTTGCTAACTCTGCCAATCATATTCCCATTTCATACATGCATATATACTCAGTTTCACATTTCAATTGTCTAACAAATTTGAAATGAATACAATCCAATTTAATTCTGATTTAATATTCCCTTGGTTAGACTTACTGGAGTTATTTATTCTTTTTAGGCTCAGAATAATCTTATCCAATTTTGTCTTTCTTATTGCACTATAAATTCCTCTTACAGGCCTCCCTGGTGGCGCAGTGGGTTAAGCAACGCACTATGAAGCAAACCGCAGCCACTGCAGCACCAATTCGATCCCTGCTGCCGGCCAGGGAGGGGACCCACATGGTGTGGCAGACCTCTCCTGCTGTGCCCGCTGCTCCCCTCAGCAGTGTACTTCCGTTGATCTGCCTGTTCTGCTCCCCGCTCTCTGTGGTGAATCCTCTCACCCTCCCACACCTCTGGCCTGTACCCCAGTGCTTGTATGCATAAATAAATAAAATATTAAAAAAATAAAAAATAAAAATAAATAAATTCCTCTTACATGAAAGAAAATAGGTAGACACATTTTTTCAACTCCAAATCTTGAAGTGGTCCCCAGGAAAGGGGGAGGTTCCAGGTTCCCTCACCCAAGGGAGGGTGTAGCTGAGTAGGGAGAAGAAAAAGCTGGAGAGGAAACTGAAGAAGGATGGAAATAGGTTGGAGAGCAAGAAGGAGACGTGGAGGAAACATGTGGAGCAGAGACAAACTGTGATAAACTGTGTTTGCTTCTTGGTCCTGGTCAGGTTGGAACATGTGAGAGACCCATGGGGAGGTTAACAGTGGCAACTTTTTTTTTTAAAGATTTATTTATTCATACAAGACCTGGGGTACAGGCCAGAAGTGTAGGGGGTGAGAGGAGCCACCAGAGACAGAGTGGGGAGCAGAACAGGCAGATGGGCTGAAATACACTGCTGAGGGGAGCAGTGGGCGGGGCAGAAGAGGTCTGCTGTGCCATGTGGGTCCCCTCTCTGGCCGACAGCAGGGATGGAACTTGTGTTGCAGTGGCTGCGGTTTGCTTAACCCACTGCGCCACCAGGGAAGGGCCCAATGGTGGCAGCTTTTATCTTGATTTTGATTTGGCTTTTTTCCTCCCAGACTTGTTTGTTTTGACCCTTCTTTATGGTTCCCGGCCAGAGGATTCTTAAGACTTGTATTAAAGCTCCTTTCCATTAAAATGTCTTCCATGTTTTGTCTTAATGCAGGGCCCTCTTTAGAGGGGCGTTCTAGGGTGCCCCTCTCCCTGTCCTATGACAGTATTACCAGGGGTCTTATCATGTAATAACAGAGATCGTTGACAATATTAGCCATTCTTGATCCTGTTTTGGAATCTCATTTCTCTAAACATTCCAAGTACAGTTCCTTGTCACTAGTCATGTTAGCCTCAACATATTCCTGCCTCCTCATCCTGTGTTGTTGATTTGTTTTAGACTGAAGTACCATTGTTTTATGCTGTTGTTAGTGTTTTCACCGAATGGGATCTCCCCGCTCAGGTGTGCTCACCATAGCTTCCCACCGCTAAAGTACCCATGGTCCTCCTCCACAGTCCACTGTGCTCTCCCTGCTTCTTACCCTTCCCCTGCCCTTCTTCCTCTGGATGCTTCTATGGTCAGCTTTCAAATGTTGGTTTTAAAGTTTGTCTTTGAACCTTTGGTTTCTCTATATCCCACATATAAATGACACCATCCAGTGTTTATCTTTCTCCTCTGACTTATTTCACTTAGCATCATCCCTTCAAGCATCATCCATGTTCCTGTGAATGGCTGTCTGTCCATCTAGTTAGCCAAGATTTGCCTCCTTTATAAAGCCTTTTTCAGTTGCTCCAACCCATTCAGTCAGCTCTCTAACTCCTTATTCTATTCAACATCATTACCAACTAATTTTCTAAATCACACTGAAGGAGATTTTAGCATGTTAATCTCCACTGAAAAACCCTTCAATAGCTCCATGTTTTTAACAAAAGGTACATTCTGAGCATCCCACCAGGTGCCCTCTACTAAGTGCCAGAGATACACAGAATAAAAAGACAGCCCCTGTCCTGCAGGCATTATGGACTGATGGGAGCCATTCATACCTGGGACACACCGGAGTTTTACAGAATTGTCTAGAGTGAAATGGCAACAATTTCAAGACCCTCGGTCATCTGTCTGTGATTTGTTAATTTTATCTCCCATTTTTCCTTTGATCCAAGTAAACTAGGCTACTTGTCACTCCCCAAACATACCTGCTAGTTTTTGCCTCTTACATTTCCTCACTTTGATCTCTGTTCCTGAAATGACCTCTTCTCTCTACTTCCTACATCAATTCTGACACCTGTCCTTAAGGATCCAGACTTCAAGTGCCACCTTCTTTGTGAAATGTTATGATTGCTCATAAAGTTCCAATTAAGTGAGCTTTCTTAAAAAGAACCCCAGATAACACAAGTGCAATGGGTACTTTTGATTAAGTCCTAGTTTGAACAAATCAATTGTAAGAGATATTTCGGGGTAAATTAGGGAAATTTGAGTAAGAACTGAGTGCAAAATGGTGCTAGGGAATTATCAAGAATTGTAGTGTTATTATAGTTATGTTTAAAAGTCATTATTTTTAGACATGAAATTGAATTAATTAGGGTGAAATATTGTGACGGTTGTAGTTTAAAAATGGATAGAGCAAATAAAGCAAAAATGTGAAAATTTGATTATGGGGATATAGATGTTTTTGGATTATTCTTTTTACCCTTCTGTATATTTGAGAATATTTCTAAACAAAAGTAAAAATTAGACCCCAGGTATTTTTTTTTAAATAAAAGTAAAACATGTTCACTAGGGGCCTCCCTGGTGGCGCATGGGTTGAGCAACGCACTATGAAGCAAACCGCAGCCACTGCAGCAGGAGTTCGATCCCTGCTGCTGGCCAGGGAGGGGACCCACATGGTGTAGCAGACCTCTCCTGCTGTGCCCGCTGCTCCCCTCAGCAGTGTGTTTCAGTCTATTTGTCTGCTCTGCTCCCCACTCTGTCTCTGGTGGATCCTCTCACCTACCGTGTCTCTGGCCTGTACCCTAGTTCTTGTATGCATAAATAAATACATCTTTAAAAAAATTTAAAAAAACAAAAAAACATGTTCACTAAAGTAATTTTGGGAAAAGAAGAAAAATAACATAAATAAAAAGCAGCCATTATCCTACCATGCAGAGATAATCATTATTTATATTTGATGTGTTTCCTTCTAGTTGTATATTTACAACTAGAATTGTTTTACAAAATTGTGACTATTCTGAACATACGGTTTTGAGTTGATCTAAGATTTTAAAAGCACATACACAGAGTAAAAAAAAAGAGCAAATAAAAGACAATGATGCATTTTGTAGATAACATTTTTTATAAATAAAAAATAAAAATACAAAAAAGAAAGCCCTTTACTAAACAGAGGTTTGCAGACAAACCTAATTTTTCCAGACTCACATTCCTGCAGTAAATTCTCATACAATCTTAGGTCCCAGAGACAGACTTTTCAATAGTACATCTCAAACTACTCCAGAATCACTTGCCTCTTTGAAGTTTCCAGTAGTTGTAGTTCTCCAGTGTACCTTGTATTCTTTGGAGCAAGTCACCAGCCTGGATAGCTGAGATCACCAAAATGTTATCATTCACCCCAGCTGAGCTGTCATTGATGCTCACAGCTTTCCAACCTGTCTCCTGCTCTACTCTACCTAGAGCTCTAGAGCAACACCTCCTTTCCTATCAATGCTTCTTTCTTCGCACACACCTTGTCAATGTTAGCTCCAGCTGCATGACTTCTTTTTTTATTAATTCTTTTTTTTTAAAGATTTATTTATGCATAGGAGAGCTGGGGTATAGGCCAGAGAACCAGGAGGTAAGAGGATTCACCAGAGACAGAGTGTGGAACAGAACAGGCAGATTGACTAAAATACACTGCTGAGGGGAGCAGTGGGCAAGGCAGGAGGGGTCTGATGTGCCATGTGGGTCCCCTCCCTGGGGGGGGGGGGGGATCGAACTTGTGCTGCTGTGGCAGCAGATGCTTCACAGTGTGGTGCTCAATCCGTAGCGCCATCAGGGAGGCCCCTACATGACTATTTTTTGTTTTATAGAAATATTATGTGAATATCTTAATTATTTCATAATCACCTATAAAATATACAAATAAAAATCTGAGCTTAGGAATTGGTATACATCCCCAATGCAACAGATTTTGCTTTCATATTTTCATGGGTACTTCTATTTTAATATTTACATATATTTCCTAGAGTGATTATTCTGTTTAGAATTTTTCACATATATTAATATTTTACATTTTGGGCCTCCCTGGTGGCGCAGTGGGTTAAGCAATGCACTATGAAGCAGCCACCACAGCCACTGCAGCAAGAGTTCGATCCCTGCTGCCGGCCAGGGAGGGTACCCACATGGCACAGCAGACCTCTCCTGCCTCGCCTGCTGCTGCTGCCCTTCGCAGTGTGTTCAGTCAGTCTGCCTGTTCTGCTATCCACTCTGTCTGGTGAATCTTCTCACCTCCAGCGACTCTGGCCTGTACCCCAGCTCTTGTGTGCTTAAATAAATAAATCTTAAAAAAAAAAAAAAAAGGAAAGATAGAAAAAAAAACCCAGGAAAAAGTCCTATAAAAAATTAAATAAAATTTTACATTTTCTATAACCTTGTGATCTCTGTTTTAAATGGCGACATCAATTTTTCTTTTTTTCAAGAGATTAAATTGCCCTCTAAGGACCTGAATTAACTGAAACTATTTCTAGCTATCAGATAATTTCTATACTTTATTTTTTTAATATATTTAATATATTTGATGCTTTTTTGCATTTTCCATACCATAGACATTTTCCCACATTAGTAGCAATGTTTTCCATAATAGGAATGTATTTTTTTTCCTCATTTAATGCTTTGAATAGTTAATATATTCCACGCTTCAAAAATCAGGAGGGAAAGTGGCACATGGTAGAAATTCTTTCTCCTCATTTCTTATTTCTCTTCCCAATATATAATCTTTCTTAGCATTTTTTGTATCTTTCCAGAGTTTGTTTAGGTAGTTGCAAACAAATTACATGTGCTATTTTACTATCATCGCTTTTTTTTTTTAAGAATTATTCTTTTATTGTAGGATTTTTAAAAAATTTATTTATGTGTAGAAGAACTGGGGTGTAGGCCAGAGGTGGGGGATTTAGAGGATTCACCAGAGACAGAGAGGGGAGCAGAACAGACAGATCTACTGAAATACACTGCTGAGGGGAGTAGTGGGCAAGACAGAAGAGGTCTGCTGTGCCACCTGGGTCAGCTCCCTGGCCTGGGATTGAACTCAGACCACTTTGCTGATGGAGGGCCGTGAGGGTGGTAGCTCTGAGACTTAACCCCTGGGCTACCACGGAGGCCTCCTACTGTTGCCTTTCTAAAACCAGAGTATGCATAATATATACTGTACTGTATCATATACTTAACGAAGTACACAGTTCCGCAATTTCCCTTGTCCCCTTAACGTCCCCTGGAGATTGTTCCAACTTTCAATGATTGTTCCAACTTTCAATGATTGTTCCAAATCCATAGAGCGTTTTCTTGCTCTTTGTTCCATAGCATGGCTCCCTGGTGTTCAGGTGCTGTCCTTGACTTCCACGTGACCACATGGACACTGTGGTCATCCCATTCACTCCTGACTCTATCTCTATCCATTCATTCCTTGTCCCATCCATTATCCATTTCAATTTCTTTTTATTGCTTGTTTTGTCTATAAACATGACAGGTATGTTAAAAGTGAATGTTCCCTTTATTTTATGGTCCCTCAAAGTGCCAATAAATTTCTAATTTCTAGATAGAGGTTTCCATAGTCTTTATCCTCAGTTTTCATTTCACCCTTCACCACCTCCTTAACCCTTTGTAATCTGTTTTCTTCTTCCTGGCTGTAAGAAAACTGATCTCTGGATGGTCATTGAATAGCAACAATCAGCAGCTTGGTCTCATTATCAGTACTTACCCTGGAACTCTGAAAACAGGTACTCTCATGTTCTCTTTCTTTAACCTCTTGTCCAATGGAGCCTGTCAGTCCAACCACTTTAGTCCTGATCTCCAAGTGGTCACCTCATAATAGCCCACTTCTTTGACCCCCCCCCACCCTTGGGCTTCTGTCATCCTCACATCCCCACACATCATAGCTTTTCCTGTCAATTCTATCCATTACCCGTAAGCTGGATCTAATTATGTAGACAACAGTGGCCTCCTAACAAAACGTAAGCATAGCCTATGCTCTAGCTTATTTTTCACTTTATACACAGTGTGCTTTACACTCCCAGGTTTTGACTCACCCTTTTGTACCCCTGAATTATCTTCCCCCCACCTCAGCACTACTAAATCTCATCTTCCCCTAATTTCACTTGCTATGTTATCTTCTCTAACTGTCCACCAAAATGTGTTAGAGTTATTTGTGCAGTTATCATGTTTCCTTACTGGATTCTAAATTCTGTTCAAAAAGATACTGTATTTTGAGTCCTTCTATGTGCCAACCCTTAGTGATTTGTATGAATCATCTTGTTTAATCCTCACATCTACATGGTAGGCCAGGACTCTCCCCATAGAACATTGAAGAAATGGAGGCTCGCAAAGGTTTAGCTAGCTTGCTGGGGTTGTGAGGATGATGAAAGGTAAAATCAATGGCTTTCAAAAATACCATAAGCTGGGTGGCTCAGGGCCTTCCTGGTGGAGCAACGGGTTAAGCACCATACTATGAAGCATCCACAGCCACTGCAGCACAAGTTCCATCCCCAGCCAGGGAGGGGACCCACATGGCACAGCAGACCTCTCCTGCCTTGCATGCTGCTCCCCTCAGCAGTGTATTTCAGTCAATCTGTCTGTTCTGTTCCCCACTGTGTCTCTCATCCCCCATACCCCTGGCCTGTACCCCGGCTCTTGTATACATAAATGAATCTTTAAAAAAACAATTGTGGCTCATAAACTACAGAAATGTACCTTTACCAGTTAAGAAGGCTGGGAAGTCCAAGATGAATACATACTGGCAGATTCAGGGCCTGTGAGAGCCAGCTATCTGCCCCTAAGCAGCTGTCCTTTCACTATGTCCTCGCATTTAAAGATTTATTTATTTATGCATACAAGCACTGGGGTACAGGCCAGAGGTGTGGGGGGGGTGAGAGGATTCACCACAGAAAGCGGGGAGCAGAACAGGCAGATCAACTGAAGTACACTGCTGAGGGGAGCAGCGGGCACAGCAGGAGAGGTCTGCTGCGCCATGTGGGGCCCCTCCCTGACCAGCAGCAGGGATCGAACTCGTGCTGCAGTGGCTGCGGTTTGCTTCATAGTGCGTTGCTTAACCCACTGCGCCACCAGAGAGGCCCTGTCCTCGCATTTATAAGGACACTAATCCTGTTCATGAGGTCTCTAGTCTCATGACCTAAGCACCTCCCTAAGGCCCCATCTCCTAATTCCTTTACCTCAGGGGTTGGGATTTCACAGTGGAGGAAGCACAAACATTGTTTCTATCGCATTCACGTTTGTATTACTTAACGTGCCCACCACCTATGCTGCATCCAACCTGTGTGTGTGGCAGCAACGTGCTAAATATGGTGTCTACCTGTAAACCAAGACTCCAAGGAAGTAGGGAGGTGGAGCTTGAACAGAATTGTAGTTTCGCCTGCCTACCCACTCTCTGTTACTTGTAGGTTAGTTTTGTGTCCCTGATTTTATTGTCATCCCTCCAGGGATTATCTTTATCCTCTTGTATTCCCAGAGCTTTCAGCGCATTGCTCAACATAGGGTGTACATACTTGTTGATTTTAACGTATGTGTTTGCATATGTGCGCGGCAACTGGGCACAGGACGTGGTCGTGCGGTGCAGCATACATTCTTTCTCATTCTTTTCCCCAGGAGCAGCTGCAGGCTGGACGACCTCCTTGTGGAGGGGGGGGCTCGAGGAGACAGAACCACTGACCCTTTAACAAGTTGTCCCTCGCAGAACAGGTGTCTCCCCCGCCTTTCGGAGGAGAGGGATGGCAGGACACACGGTGACATCAGCCACCGACCAATGAGAAGTCAGGCTTCGGCATCTGCGCCAATGGGCAGCCGGGGGCGGGTCCGGTTTCCTGGTCGCCGGGCCGGCCGGCTGGTCCTCCGGCCGCAGCGGAGTCTCCGCCGCTCACGCTGCGCGCGGCGGCTCGCGCGACTGCGGGCGGCTCGGGTGGCGGCGCGTCCCCCTGCCCGCGCTTCTCTTGTACGCGCGGCTAGGGCGCCTCCCGCCACGGCGCAGCTGCCCAGCGGCGCAGGCTCTGGCGGCTCGCGGCTCATGCCCCCGGGCGCGGAGCGCGCAGGTGGGCCGGCGGCCGCGGGGAGATAGGCCCCCGGGGGCGGCAGCGGCGGACCATGGCCCGGAGACCCGGAGCGCCGGCAGCCTACGGGGAGGAGTTCTCCTTCGTCAGCCCGCTGGTGAAATACCTGCTCTTCTTCTTCAACATGCTCTTTTGGGTGAGTCTGGGGGTCGTGGGACCACTAGGGCTTCAGGGCACCCCCTTCCCGCGGAGGATGGAGTGGGCTGCCGGCGGCTGAGGAGGGGCGTCCCGGGGTGCCAGCTTCTGGGCGAACGCAGTGAGCGGCACTGCCTAGTTTTTCTGGGCTGACGGTACTTTGGGGTGATTTATCTCGGGGAAGGACATCACGGCGGCCGGGTCTGCGGGGTGGGAGGGTGGACGAGTCTGCAAGCGGCTCTGGAAAGACGTATGGGTATTCTCTGGGCTTCGGATGAGGGTCTGTGTCAGATTAAAAAGCTGGATTTGACCGGGAGGAGCGGGTTTTCCTGTTGGCCCAAGACCCACTGTTATATTCACGATCGGGGGACTTTTAGGCCTGGCGGCTGGAGGCCCTGCGGCACGGGAAAAAAAAGAGGAAGAGAGGGAAACCCAGCCCTCCCCTCCCCTTCCCTCGGAGGGGAGGGCTGAAGGGGTTTCACCTCTTCCTTCACAGAACTCAGGTGCTTCCTCTTCCCTAAAGCTGAGAAAGGACCAGCGTGGTCTCCAGGTGCAGACGTCCTTCCCGGCCGTGTCCCAAACTTTACCCCACCGCTCTCGGGACCACGCTCCACTCCACACCCACCCACAGGCTGGCAGTTTCCAACTTCTTTAAAAAGGACCCTGTGGTGGGCTGGAAGGGTTCTTTCATAATTTCCTGCTTGGGGCTGAAAACAGTGGAAAAAATATTGGACTGGGGCTACCTGGGTTCTCGTCCCCACTCCGCTATTAATTGTTGGCTTGACTAACCTGGACAACTTGTCCACCACTGTAGGCTTTAGTTTCCTCCTTCATGACATCAAAGCCAGTATGAGCAGGAATCCTCTGCTGGAACTGAGACTCCAGCTGGGTCAGATGGTGAAATGCTAGCTCAATCCAATTTCATGTCACAGGAGTCCGTGGGCCCCTTCAAATTTGAGCACAGGGAGGTCCCACCTCCACCCCCTCCCCTTTTTTCTTTCAGCACCAACCACACCAGAGTTGCTGCTCTAAGAGCCATTATCCTTGCCCACTCTGCCTGAGACCTAAAGTTCAAATTTGCAGGAGGGAGAAATCATGAGTCTAAAATATGTTTCCTAGGAGAGGGAGCAGACCAGGCATCTAAGCCGGTTGCTGGAAAGGTTTCACAGAGGCCGTGGTGTGAAGAACAGACACAAAGTACATAAGTGCTAGCCTGTTGGGACAAATGAGAGAAATCCCAGAGGGTGGTGATGACAGCTCACTCTCAGCCATTGTGCTGGGGAAAATCAAATTTGAACTCCTATGAAATTCTCAGTTTTAGAACTGGGAAAAAAAAATTTAGGAGCCATCTCGTCCAGCATTTTATTTGACATATGAGCAAGCTAGAGCACAGAGAAGTTAACTGTTTTATCCAGACCCAACAGCTGGTCAGTAGGCTTGAGCTGAGGATTTTCTACTGAGCCACAGTGCCTCTAGGGGAAGTCCCTGGCCCAGGTGGCTGCTCCTGTGGCCAGGGTGCTGGCAGTATTAATAGTTAGTCAATCTAGGTTCCCACCTATGGTCTAGGTTCTGGTTCAGCTGGAGGTTAAGGAAGAACTGAAGAAAATCCCACCACTCTGCAAGGACTGGGGGATGTCCTAAGGGGTTCCCTACCTGAGGGTAAGTCCCAGTGAACCCTCCTACATGCTCACTGAGTGTGTCAGGCCAGAGATATGCCATCCTCAGAGCCAGCAGTGGCATCCCAGGTCCTCCTGATCAACCAAGACACTGCCTCTTCTTTGAGCTCTTGACTCCTCACCCTGAGCTGTGGTCCCCAGCCACGTATTACGCTTGTATTCATGGTCATTTTCTTGAACTTCCCCAACCCATCCCAACCTATATTCCTTGCCTTCCTTTTATTAGACAAATGACTTTGGGAGGTCACAGCTAGGGAGAGGGTTTGGCTTTATGGACCCATTTACTTTGGTAAAAATGCGTCATTCAAGGTCAGAGAACCTAGCTAACCAAGCTGGCACCATCTCAAATTAGAGAAGAGCCCCTTCTTGGCCCTACTTTAGGCTCATAAAAAGCCAGAGACTCTAGAAATAGCACACTAAAGGACAAGAGGCCCAGTTTTTTTCTGGCACAAATTTACTGTGTGACCCTAAGCCAATATATCTGTCTCTCTGTCCTTAATCTTTCTCCTCTAAAAGAGAAAATTTTTCTGCCTCTGTGAACTATTTAAGGATAAATGCATCATTTTGTGGACTATTTCTTCCTTTAAGATCTGGAGCTGGATCTAAAGCTGCATCTGTCTGTGTCCTGGTATCACTGGGACATGAGCCTTCTCAGGAGACAGGACTTTGGGGGCATTTTTGAGCGTCACTTCATCCCCAGGCCCAGAGCCTCTGAGATACATTCCACACAAGTACAGCTGGAGATGAAGGGCTACTTCGCCAGAACAGGGGTCATCCTTCTTCCCAGCCCCCCTTCCATCTCCTGCTACTGTGCTTTCTTGTTTGCAGGCTTCTGCCATCTTAATCAAATTCCTCTCGTCTGCCCAGAGGCACTCATGGAAGGGACTGTCGGCCCACTCCTTTTCCAGGAAGAGTGTGTGTTCTGGCCAGCTGCTGGGGTCTGTGTACGGGTGGTGTTTGTGTCTGTGCCTGGAACACATTGGGAAGGTAGCCAGCAGTGTCTGCTCACACTCCGTGGCGGCTGGTGGCTACTCCGGGCTGCTCTAGGGGTCCCGACCCTTGAGCCATTTGGAATCTGACTCAGAAAGCTGCTGCCTTCTTTGGGACCAGGACCAGTTCTTCTTGTTCGTGTTTCAAATCTCACTTCCCATTTTGTTGGGAATCTGATTTCCCCAGAACCACACCGCATGGGATCATTGGGATCCCATGGTCCAGAGTAGCCACTCTGAGATCCCAAAAGTTGTATTTAAATCTCTCAGTTAAGGGCCTCCCCGGTGGCTCAGTGGGTTAAGCAACGCACTATGAGGCAAACTGCAGCACGAGTTCGATCCCTGCTGCTGGCCAGGGAGGGGCCTCCCATGGCCTAGCAGACCTCTTCTGCCTTGCCCACTGCTCCCCTTAGTGGTCTGTTTCAGTGGGTCTGCGTTTTCTGCTCCCCACTCTGTCTCTGGTGAACCCTCTCACCTCCCTGGACTCTGGCCTGTACCCCAGCTCTTATATGCATAAATAAATAAAATCAATAAATAAATAAGTTAATCTCTCAGTTAAGAACTAGCTGGCTTTGCTCACCTCCCTGTTCTGGACAGCTCTGTGCAGAAGAGGCAGTGCGGTGGTGTGTACGTTATCAGCCTTGGGCATACATTGGCAGAAATGTTATCAGTGCTGCGCACAGTAGCCACCTCCTTCCTTGCTGGTCCTTTTCCCACTCAGGCAGCAGTTGGGGTGGCTTTTGAATCAGATAGAGCCCAGAAACTGCCCCTTATCTCAGCCCAGGGTTCCTCAGTGGCCACACCTCAGAGCTTCCATGGCCCCTGTACATACCTCGATTGTCACACACCCCTTATCTGTACTGTTCTGTGTTAACCAGTATCTCCCCCTGTACATGTCAGGCCCTCAGTCCAAGTGCCCTCTCCTGAGGGTAGAGACCGCCTTGTCCATTCTGGGTTCTCAATGCCCTGCTGTTTGGGGCAGAGAGTAAGTATTACTGAATGTTTATGAGCAAATGAGAGCTGACCCTTCAGGGTGTGGACACGATGCCCTTCTTTCTTCTCCCAGGAACATGAGTCTGTCAAGATAGAACATAACCTTAAGTTCTAGAACATTTCTGGTGGGGGTTTTCCAACTGTTTCCCCCTCTGCAATGGGTCCTGTGACCTGTACACTTTCCTCAAGCCAGGACAGGCTGAAGGCAACCATCCCCTCCTGCTTCTTCCTTGGGATCATGCATATTTACTGTCTAGAGCACTTGGATTTAATCACTTCCACTGCAGTGGATGTGTACAACCATCCAGGTCTTCCCTGAGTTGTTCCAGGCTCTGGTGAGGCATCTTTAGCAAGTTCACTCTCCCATGCAGGACACTGTAGTGGAACCCCCCCCCCCACACACACACACTCAGAATTGCCCCGGATCACCTGGTAAAAACCCCTTCTGAGTGGCACACAGACTCACACACACCCCTAAATACACTAGGAGACAGAGTCTGTTTCCTTTTCCCTTCTCCCATCCCTTCCCAGCAGACCAGGTGGGCTATAATACTGAGTAGTCACATTCTTTTTATAAAAACAAACAAACAAGCAAAACACCAAAATGAAGACAAGAACCACACTCTTTGCTGTCTGGCACATACCTTCTTAGCACCTTCTGTTAGGCTTGTACCAAGTAGAAAATCATGAACTCCAACCTTTAAAAAGAATAAAAGTAAACATGTAACACTTCTCCGAGTCTTGCTGGCAGGCTGTGTGTCAGGCTAGGGCCAGGGCTGCCAGCTTGAATGTTTACACTGCTGTGATTCTTTGTGACTTTCCTTCCTCATTTAGAACCTTAGAAAGCCAAAACCAGCCACAGCTAAGGAAGAAGCTGAAAGGTTGGCCCCAGACCCTGGAGAGGAAAGAGCCCTGTGGATTCCTCCACTCCAGCAGGACACTGCCCTCCCATCCAGACAAAGCCAGGAGCTGCTGTACAGATGGTTGGCACTTCATAAACACAGAACAGTGGTGCCAGGATAACCAGAGAGGGACCAGTGTGGTGTAGATCCTGGGCAGTGACAGAGAGCCCTGCTTTATGTTTCACAGGCTGTGGTTCCTTTGACTTCATCCAGAAATAAGGATAGGAAGGACTAAGAAACTGAAAATGGGGACTCCTTTCACCCCACACCTCTCTAGGGTCAGGGCTACACAGAGACTCTCTCTATTCGACTGTCCCTACCACCACCATTAAAGAGGAGTGGGCTTTGAGGCAGACCACCTACTTCTCACAGACTGGACTTTAAAATGTGGAAGACAGACAGAGCTGGGGCTTTCTGGGATGGGCAGGCCCTGTGTGGTGATGCTGTGTCTTCCCCTTTCAGGGCTCCACTCCAGGCACTTCCCTCTGGGGGCTATGGGCACCTGTTCCCTCTTCCCCAGTTAGCCACACCCAGTTTGGAGATTACCAACTGCTTGCCCTAGAGAACTATAGATGCTGCTGCTTCCCACTTCACAAGATGCCCCAAGACAAATGCATGCTGTCATGGGGTTGCCTGGGGTTGTTGCAAGGCAGAGCTAGAAAGACAGGCGAGTGGCTGAGGTCATAGGGCTCTGGAGACATCTATCTGAGCTTAGGTTCTAATCCCACTTCTGCTACTCACTGACTGAGTATAATGGCGAAAGTTAATTGAATTCTTCCAGCATCTGTTTTGTAAAATGGAGACACTGACACCCTCTCGAGGGTTGTGGTGAGAATTCAGTGAGACAGGTGTACAAAGTGTTTAGCCCAGGTAGTGTTACAGGGCAGGGAGAGGAGCACTCAGAACCCCCAAGCCTGCCCTCTCTGAATGGGTTCTGCCATCCGCCGCATTAAGACAAACATACAAAACC
>JAGFMF010011386.1:6877942-6901602 GCA_019455555.1 Galemys pyrenaicus
TCCCCGCTCTCTGTGGTGAATCCTCTCACCCCCCCACACCTCTGGCCTGTACCCCAGTGCTTGTATGCATAAATAAATAAATCTTTAAAAAAAAAAATAGATCTTAAAAGTTCTCATCACATGGAAAAAATTTTGTGACGGTATGTAGTGATGGGTGTTGACTAAACTGTTAACTAAGCTGGATTAGTAGTATATACACATAGCAGATTATGTTAAGCACCTGAAACTAATATGCCAATTATAACGCAGTTTAAAAATGTCTATCCAAAATGTGGATCAACAAAACTAACAAATCAAGGAGTAGTTTTTTTTTTTAATTTTATTTAGAACTGTTTAAGTTATACAAAAAAACATTGAGACTAGTACAGAGAGCGCCCATATCCAGGTTCTATTTTTTGACATCTTACTGGAATATGATACATTCATTACAACTAATGACATTTTCAAAGGTCCTGGCTTTATTCAGCTTTCCTTCCATTTTACTTAATACCTTTTTCTGTTCCAGAATCCTATCCAGTATACAAAATTTCATTTAGTTGTCAGGTCTCCATAAGTTTTTATTGTTCATGGCAGTTTCTCAGAACTTCCTTGTTTTTGGTGACCTTGACAATTTTGAGGAGTACTGGTCAGATATTTCATAGAATGGCCAGCCCGCTAATGGAACTTGCCTGATGTTCTTCTCATGGTTTTCTGGGATTATGGGCTTGGGAGAGGAAGACCACGTGCCATTTTCATTGCACCGTGTCGTGTCACAGCCGTGATATGTTACTGCTGATGTTCAGCTGGTCACGTCGATGAGGTAGCATTTATCAGTTCAACTGTATGGTTAGTCTTCCCCTTGATTTTCCATGCTGAATTCCTGTGAGGGAAGTTAGGGTGCACAGACCCCACTTTAGGAGTTAAATTCCACCTCCTGGAGAGTGCAGTATACTTATATTGTTTGGAATTCTTCAGTATGGCAGACTTGTCTGTTCTACCCCATTTATTTATTAAGTCATTTATGCCCATATGAGCTCATGAATATTTATTGTATATTTGGGGTAATAATCCTGCATTTTATTTTAATGTCCCTTTTGGATACCCACATCAGTGTGGGGTTTTGGTCTATGTTTGAGCCTTTCCTTGCTTTGGGGCACTATAAGATGCATCCTCAAGACTTATCTTTTATATTTCCTACCTCAGTCCTAGAATCAGCTAGTTTTTCCAAGGAGACCAGGGAATGGCTATTTTCATTACTCACCTTACATAAGGATAAAGGCACTGTGCGTGCAAATTATCTTATATAATTTGATTGACAACTCTTCAGGAACATGCCTTTTGCTGGACTCAGCTATTTTAAAAACTGTGTCTCACTATTAAAAGTTCCCAGCGAGGCTTCGTTCTAGACAGAATATGAAAAGCCTTTCTGAGAAATGTCTTTATCTCCATCCTCATCATGAAAGGCGGTCATTGGTGGTATTGTGGGTGTTATAAGGATTTTGTGGCAAAGACTGATAGAGTGGAAAGAGTACCAGACTGAGATTAGAAATTGGGTTTAGTCCAGATGTTGTCACTGCACCCACGTGCACTTGGTCAAGTATCACTTTGTTCTTTTGGCTTCATCTATAAAAAAGAGGTGAGTAGCTGAGCTCATTTCTAAAGTCCTATTCAGCTCTAAAATGCTGTGCTATTAACAGCAGCAGCACTAACTTTGGAATGGCAGGAGCTTTGAGGAATTCAGGGTGGGAGGTGTGGGCAGGAATAGAAGTGTGAAGGGGCAAGCTGTGAGTCCAGGAGGAGGCAGATCAGTGACAGAAATGCAGAATTTTAGTGTTAGCTAGTGAGCTCCAGGTGAGTGGCATCATTAATGGTCCTATTAAATATTAATAATAATATTCAAGTCTTAATCTTGATTTTAATGTAGGCTGCACCTGCCTTTCTAGCTCCCCGGCTGAGTGTGCTTTAGGCTTGTAGTTCTCAAAGTTGGCTGCACATCAGAAATATACCTGGAACTTGTTCAGAACTACTGTTGCCTGTCTCCAGTGCCAGAGATTCTGTTTGTTGTATGTTGTTCCGTTATAACGTTGATGAGAAATAAACAACCGTGGCCACGTTCAACGAAATGAAGTTACTCAAGGACCTGCTTTCATTATCCTGTTTCATTTAAACATGTAGTTTCCAAGAACATACTGACATTAAGTGAGGACTTACTGTTACGTGGTTTGGGGTGCAGCCTAGACATCGGAGTTTTTAAGTTCTGCTTTCTGCTCCCTCCATTGTAATGGCAGCAGAACCACTGCTTTAGGCTACAGATGCTCTTGCCCCCTCTCTCCTCTAACACAGAGATCATAAACTCCTTAAGGGTAGTGACCTCATCTTACTTATCTTTGTAGTTCTCACACTACCTTGTGCATAGCAGCTGATGAACTGGAGATGGATAACATATTATTTTCCTATTGCTGTTATATCAATTATCACATTTTTTTAATGGCTTAAAAATGGTCACATATTTAATGGCTTAAAACAACACACATTGGGCCTCCCTGGTGGTGCAGTGGGTTAAGCAACGCACTGTGAAGCAAAACGCAGCCACTGCAGCATGAGTTCGATCCCTGCTGCCGGCCAGGGCGGGGACCCACATGGCATGGCAGGCCTCTCCTGCTGTGCCCGCTGCTCCCCTCAGCAGTGTGCCTCTGTTGATCTGCCTGTTCTGCTCCCTGTTCTCTGTGGTGAATCCTCTCACCACCCCCACACCTCTGGCCTGTACCCCAGTGCTTGTATGCATAAATAAAATAAATCTTAAAAACAACAACAACAACAAAAAAAAAAACAACACACATTAATTTTCCTACTGTTTTGAGGGTCAGAAATCTAAATGGGGGGTCTCCCTGGTGGTGCAGTGGGTTGAGTCGCACACTATGAGGCAAGACGTAGCCACTGCAGCATGAGTTCAATCCCTGCTGCTGGCCAGGGAGGGGACCCACATGGCGCAGCAGACCTCTCCCGCTTGGCCCGCTGCTCCCCTCAGCAGTGTACTTCAGTCGATCTGCCTGTTCTGCTCCCCACTCTGTCTCTGGTGGATCCTCTCACTGCCCCTGCCCCGCACCTCTGGCCTATACCCCAGTGCTTGTATGCATAAGTAAATAAATCTTTAAAAAAAGAAATCTTTAAAAAAAGAAATCTAAGGGTCACACTGGGCTAAAGTCAAGATGTCAGCAGGGCTGTGCTCCTTCTGGATGCTCCAGGAGAGAATTGTTCCCTGGCCTTCTCCAGCTTGTAGAGGCTGCCCAGAGCCCCAGCCAGCACGCCACATCATCCAGCTGCTTCCAGTGTCACATCGCCTTCTCTGACTCTGACCCTCATGCCCCCCTATCACAGTACCTTGTGCTCTTATGCCACATTTTAATATTTTGGTTATGTCAGACCACATACACGACAGTGCCCCCAAACTTCCTGTCACTTAAATGACACTGGAGCTGTGGGAACATGGAAGCATTTTACTCTGGCAGTCGCTTCATGCATCTCATATTTACCATGTCTCTTGACAGCATCATCTCCCCTTGTGCTTGATTTAATCTCATGTTGTTTTGTTCATCGTGGCCTCTAAGTGTACAAAATCCACTGTTAATGTTGCCAGTGAGAGGCCATGTCAAGTGACTTGGAAATGAAATTAAAAGTAATTAAGGACCACAAAAGTGGAAAATCAGTGGTGGTTTTTGCTTGCCACCATAGCTACAGTCTCGAGCAAAAACAAAGTGACAGAGTTGTTCAAGGATCTGCTTTACTAAAGCAACAATTCCAATCAGGATTCAAGAAGGGCCTCTATTGGATTTGGAGAAACTTCTAATGACCTGCTTTGAAGACCAGGCGCAGAAGCTCATCCCTGGCAACAGCTTGATGATTACAACCAAAGCAAACATTTGTTTGTCATGATGAGAAAAAAGGCTGAGTCTAACCACTATGAATTTACTGTTAGGCCTATGATGTTCACACAACAAGAAAACTGCCCAACGATACATTTTACACGTCAGGGTCCTTAAGGGGAACACACGCCTGTTTCGGCCTTACTGGGAAAGTCTCCTCATCTCAGGATCCTTGCAAGTCCCTTTGGTCATTAAGGTAACAACACCACAGGTTCTGGGGTTTAGGGCATGGATGTCCTTGAGGGGGACACTGTTCTACCTTATCACACTTAAAGATGGACACCAGCTGTCATTACAGGCCCACAGATGGAAGTCATCACTCTGTAATGCCTGACATTTCTCTACTTTCCCTTTCTTGATTTAATCATCTTTGTGAAAAGTTATCCACCCTGGTGAAAATGTAACATGAAAAACAGCAAGGAGCCTGGGAGTAACAGAAATAAAGAGCAGATACATATTTTTAAATGATTCAGTGAAGTGATATTCAGAACTGTAATTGGCTGTGGCGAGTTTTAAAGGGCAGAGATGTTCCATCACTCTGGGAGGGCCTGGAGGGGGAGGACTGGGGTTTGCCATGTGGTTTCGTTGTCTCCCACCTGAGCCTCCCTTGCTCCTAAGCTTAGTTGTGCTGTGGGACAAGCAACCAGCTGCCCTCCAACCCCCATCCCACAAGCATCTCTGCAAGCAGCTCTCCCTCTCTTCTGGACAGCAGATAACATTGGCCCTGAGTCAAAGGCAGTGTCAAATGATTGGGGGCCAAGGAGAAGGGGCTGTGTATACAGGCCAAGAACAGTCCTCAAAGACATGGTTTTAGATGAGGGTTCCCTGTTTATTGCTGAGCACATCATGTGGCAGAGGGCCTTAGCAAAGGGAGCCCCCAAGGAAAAAAGTCTCTCTACTGAGGGACTAGCCTCTTCTGATGCCTGTTACCTAGTCCCCTTCTCCCACGAACACCCTCCGATGACCCCTGGTCCAGCTGGTTTCTGTCTTGCAGGACAGTGGAATCTAGCCAGCCATATTCTTCCCCACTGAGCTGGTCAAGTCCCTGCTGCTGAGAACTCCTTCCAGCCAGAGCTTGGCCCCAGCTATTGCCATGACTACAGCCAGCTGCTGCTTAGCACCAGCCTGGGGACTGGGAACAAAAAAAGGGTGGCAGAGAGATGTGCACACAGGACTGCCCTGCACTCCTGGAGGCCTGGGGTGGCTGGGGCACAGAAGGCCCTTTGGGAGCCCCAGTAGTCCCGATGGGTTTGTTCTCTCAGGGAGCCAGGAAGGGAGCCATCTGAACTCCTCCAGGCTTCTCTACTGGGCTCAGGTTCATAAAGATAAAGCTGCCTTTGCCAAAGCATCTTGACACTTTGCACATGTGCACTCATGCTTCACACTGGTACGGCCTTTCCTCCTGGCCTGTGACACCATGTGAACCTCCAGGGCAGATGGGGTGCTGGAAGAGTGTCTGCTGAGGCTGCTCTAGCTTTCAGACCTGCTCTTGGACAGAGATGGAGAATTCAGAACTTCCCAGAGTTTCTATGTGACCCTGGGCAGTAATGGTAGATATTTATTGTCAAGTGTTGTGCTAAGTGTTTTCCATGCATTATTTACTTGATTTTCACAGCAATCTTATTAGACGCACTTGTTTTTTTTTTTTTTGAAGATTTATTTATTTATGCATACAAGCACTGGGGTACAGGCCAGAGGTGTGGGGGGGGGTGAGAGGATTCACCATAGAGAGTGGGGAACAGAACAGGCAGATCAACTGAAGTACACTGCTGAGGGGAGCAGTGGGCAGGGCAGGAGAGGTCTGCTGCACCATGTGGGTCCCCTCCCTGGCCGGCAGCAGGGATTGAACTCGTGCTGCAGTGGCTGCAGTTTGCTTCATAGTGCGTTGCTTAACCCACTGTGCCACCAGGGAGGCCCTTAGATGCACTTGTTTTTAACGCTCACCATCAGGTAAAGATATTGAGGCTCAGATTTGTCCAGCATGGGCCCAGGTATAACTGGTTCCTAAGCCCATCTTTGAAGTGCGAAGCCTGCAGGCCTGCAAGGCAAGGAGGCAAGAGAGGGAGCACCGGGAGGCTTGGGAGGCAGGTGAGCCTCCCAGTGCCTGTGAATCTTTACTCTTTCTCTGGGCTCCCTCTGGCACTCTCTCGTGGTCTCGTCTCTTTTGTAGACACTCATCTTCGCGTAGCCGTCCTCTGTCTGAGTGCTGCCGCCCTTAGAACTGACCTCTAGGCTCAGGTGTGCACATCTCCACGGGCTCTGCCCATGCTCCAGGTGCCCACCATCAGGCACATGTGCCCAGAGCCCTTGCTCCCCAGCGCCTTCTGCAGCAACACGATCAAGGCCGCAGGTGATAGCCACAGAGGCTAATGGCACAAGAAGCCTAATTCACATACCCTACAGTGTTGTGCTTTAATTTACTCATCTGTAAAATGGGGGTAATAGCTGCCTGTAGGGTTAGAGAAATCAGGTCTTTCCACCCTCCCACCACTGTGATGATGGACACCTGTGGTGCTGCGGGCATTCCAGGGTGGGCATGTGCAAGTGGGTGCACCTGAGTTGGACATGGGCTTAAATGGGCGGCGTCATGAGGATGCCAGAAGGACCGACAGTACTGATGAGCAGCAGCAGTAGAAAGCAGCCAAGAGGGTGAGATGCGCTGGGGGCTGGGAGGCCTGCCAGCCTCCCGGCCCCCCGGTCCCCCTGCCTGCCATGTACCTGGCCACCTCTACTCATAAAAGCATGAAAAGCCACCGAGGGCTCCAAGACTCCTTTCCTTGACCTGTCTGCCCAGAACCATCCCGAAATTTGCTCCTGGGCTACCTTTCCTGGCTGCTACACTGCCTCATGAGATAACTGTTACGCAAAAAGAATAAAATTATCTTGGTGAAAACTTGGCGAAGCACTGACAGATGCTATCAACAGTGTCACTGGGAGAAGGATGCCCATCTCTGGGTCCTGCACAGGTCTTCCTCCTGCTCTGCATTAAGGTTACTCATGGTGATCAGGGCTCTCAGGTGGCAAAAACCTCAGGTTCTGGCTCACTCCCTGTCTCCACAGGTGATTTCCATGGTGATGGTGGCTGTGGGCGTGTACGCTCGATTGATGAAGCATGCAGGTGAGCTCGAGGCCCTCTGCCACCTCCCCACAACTTGTGTTCCTTCCTCCTTAGCCCTGGCCCTCTGACTCGTCTTCCCATATAAGCTGTGGGATCAAGGCGGCAGTCGCCTTCTAGCCAAATCTCAGGGCCTGCTCCAAGACATCCAGCTGCCTGTGACATTTCTCCTGCATTTTCCTGAATTCCCACGTCCTCCAAGATGTGCCTGTACCTTAGCCTTAGCCTTGCAAGTATCTAGGAAAGAAAGTAGGCCTCTGGGACCCATGAGAAGCTTGAGTCCTTCACTAGCCCTGTCATCAGGTAACTCAACCTCCATTCCCATTTCACTGCACAAAGTCTCCAGGAAACAAAATCTGCAAAGCTGGCAAGCCTAATGCCATTCTAATTCTTTTCTGAAGCGAAAGTGGTCCCTCCTCTCTTAAGCCCAGAAATAAAGGCTCTTATTTGTAGTTCTTCAAATTAAATACCACACACTCTTCTGGGCCCTTTTTGTTCTCCTCATAGGAGGGCAGTACTGCCTCCCCATAACCTTCACCCAACCATACTGGAGATTGCTCCACCAGGGAAAGGCACCCCACCCATCCCGGGGTACCCCCTCAGTTGGTACCAGGGTCAGACTGAGAGACAGACCCCTCCCCAGAAGCAGCCTTGGCCTGCCTGGCAGTGGATCCCGCTATCCTGCTGACTGTGGTGGGCGTCCTCATGTTCCTGCTCACCTTCTGTGGCTGTATTGGATCCCTTCGTGAGAACATCTGCCTCCTGCAGACAGTGAGTGGTCAAGGGCCCCACCAGAAAAACCCTGGCCCCTCCTTCCATATGCCTCTCAGCCTCTTGAGTACAACCTTTCAGTTCCCTGTCCCACCCTACCCCCAAGGTCTGTGCTGTACACACTCACTATGGTGCTCAGCCCATGTAACCCAGCACAGAGCAGTCTCCCAATATTGTTCCAGAGGCATGGCCTCTATCATATTGGGGGGAGGGGGACACTCTGGGAAAAGAAACCCATGGCCCTGCCCCATTTTTTTTTCATGACCTTGGGAGGGGCCACCGCTCAGGTGGTAATGGACTGTTTCCTCTTCCCACCTGTCCCCTGCAGTTCTCACTCTGCCTCACCATCGTGTTCCTGCTGCAGCTGGCGGCTGGGGTCCTGGGCTTCGTTTTTTCAGACAAGGTAGTGTGGGGAGCCATGGGACCTTTTGGTGTGAACCAGAGGGAGGAAGAGAAGGTTCTGTCTGTGTTTCACCTGACTAATTAACCACAGCACTCCTTCCCCTGAGAAGCATTAGCCTTTGAAATTGTCTCCATAGGGATGACTGAATGGCCTTTAAAGCCATCGTATTTAAGAGCGACTTCAATATTGTAAGGTGTTTTTCTCTAACAGTCTCAGAGGTCATCAGGGAAGTAAATTCCATCAACACAAAGTTAAAATCTGTAAATGTTAATGGCAAGTGATTGAGGAAAACAATTATCACGTGAACCAAAGACAACATGAAGAGTCTTTTATTTCTTTTAAAAGTTATTTATTGGCATAAACAAAAGGAAGGAGGGAAGAAAATAAGCAAGTTTTTGGGCAGTGCTTGCCTATCTGGAATTGGTCAGCCATTCGGTGGAGTTCTTTTAATTAAGAACCAGAGAACTGGTCCCAAAGGGCAAATGATAGTCAGATGACTAACAAAAAAAGGAAGAGATTATGGATTTGAGAGCCACTGAGTTCATTCCGAATATCCTAATCCTTTAGTCCTTAGTAAAATTCTACAAGAATACAAAGCTGTACTCTAAAGAGAGGCAATTCTCATATACCCACTAGAGGTCAGTGTTCAGCTCAGTAAACTGTTCTCTTAAAAAAATAGGCTCTGCATTAATCAACAAGTATTTTGTGGCAATCGAATTAAAGACAAAGGATTATCTTGAAATGTGGCTCTGAGAGTGGCAACAGCAGGTTCACTGTTTCTCTTGCTCACTGGTACCAGAAGTGAGTGCACTTTGGAACTGGCCTTTTTTTATCACATACAATAGGTTCTGATTTCAATACCGTCTTCAAGAAGGATGATCACTGTCTACTGTTATTTCTGCAGGGAGGAACACATGAAGGGTTAGTCCTGTGTTGTGATTCCCTACTCATTTCTCTGGCAGGCTCGGGGGAAAGTGAGTGAGATCATCAATAATGCCATTGTGCACTACCGAGATGACTTGGACCTGCAGAACCTTATTGATTTTGGCCAGAAGAAGGTAAGAGCTAAGAATGGGGGTGATGGGTAACTAGTGGCCTGGAAGGCTATAGGCATAAGGCTAATGCCATCCTAAGAGATGCCTCATCTCCCAGGCCTCTGGCTTCTTCATTACCTCACAGGTAATGAAGGAATTGTAGGAATTTTGGCAAAAAAACATACATATACATAACCCAATGTTTTAAAAGTACTTTTAAGGGGCCTCCCTGGGGACTGAGGAGTTAAGTCTCAGCACTATCACCACAAAGGCCTGAGTTTGATCTCAGCCGGGGAGCTGACCCACATGGGGTACAGCATACCTCTCCTGTTTTGTTCCCTGCTCTGTCTCTAGTGAATGCTCTTACCACCTGCACCTCTGGCCTATACCCCACTTCTACATAAAAATAAATAAAATCTTTTTTTAAAAAAAGTACTTTTGGGGCCTCCCTGGTTGCGCAGTGGGTTAAGCAACGCACCATGAAGCAAACCGCAGCCACTGCAGCAAGAGTTCAATCCCTGCTGCCAGCCAGGGAGGGGACCCACATGGCACAGCAGACCTCTCCTGCCTCGCCTGCTGCTGCCCTCAGCAGTGTGTTTCGGTCAGTCTGCCTGTTCTGCTCCCCGCTCTGTCTCTGGTGAATCCTCTCACCTCCCATGACTCTGGCCTGTACCCTAGCTCTTGTATGCATAAATAAATAAATCTTTGAGAAAAAAAAAAAAGTACTTTTAAGGACACAGAACAGTATATATAGTAATCTACCATTTGTGTGGGGGGAAAAAAAAAGAGGAAGGAAAGATTATGCATTCATATGCAAAAAGACTATGTAAGAAGCCATTATATGTGGTTACTTATAGGGAAACGAGAGCCCATTTGTGAATATTACCTATTTAAAAGTTAAATTTTTTAAATTGTGGTAAAACATATCCAAGATAAATTTACCATTTAACCCATTTCTAAGTGTAAGGGTTTACGGTGTTAATTAATTCACATTGTTGTGCAACCATTCCCATTCATTCCAGACCTATTCATCTTCCCCAGCTGAAACTCTGTACCCACCAAGCAGTAACTCCCCACCCCACCCCCAGCTCCTGCATGTCCATTCTATTTTCTGTCTCTGAATTTGACTATTCTAGACACCTTTAAAAAAAAAAAAAAGATTTATTTTATTTATGCATACAAGAGCTGGGATGTAGGCCAGAGGAGTGTGAAGGTGAGGTGGGGAGGTAGGGAGAGAATTCACCAGAGACAGAGTGGGGAGCAGAACACTGAAATACACTGCTGAGGCGAGCGGTGGGGAGACAGGAGAGGTCTGCTGCACCATGTGGGTCAGCTCTGTGCCCATAGCTTCATAGTGCTGCGACTTAACCCCTTGCACCACCAGGGAAGCCCTATTCTAGGCACCTTTTATAAGTGGACTCAAACAGTATTTGTCCTTTTAGGACTGGCTTAATTTACTTACTTAAACTGCCTTCAAGGTTCACCCGTGTAGTAGGATGTCAACATTTTCTTCCTTTTTAAGGCTGAATAATACTCTGTTGTATGTATATACCACATTTTGGTTATCCATTCATCTTTTGCTGGATACTTGGGTTGTTCCTTTTGGTCATTGTGAATAGTACTGCTCTGAATCAAAAGTTACTTTTTAAATTAAAATACTTTTGAGATCAGTGCTGAGTTCCCCTTTCCTTGGTGTAACAGATGCTTGACTTGGGTCCTCTTTGCCCTCATGAGGTAATTATGGTTCACAATATTAAAGATCCTCTTCCTGTGTTTTCTCTTATATTACGATGTTTTCAGCACTGATCTTTTAATTCTTTCAGTCAGTATTTCTGAATCCGTCATTTTGCCAGACTCTATGCTCTACAGAACAGCAATTCCTGAAACTACCCCCAAAGAGCTCAACATTGAATGTGTAAAACAAAATATATATGTAAAGCTATCACAAGTTATAACAGGATACATAAAATAACAGAAAAAGGAAAAAAAACAACCTCAGGTGACGGCTACTGAGAAACGTGAACTCAAGAGTTAAGGTTGTTTAAGCACAGCCCAACTCACTGGTGGAAGTCCGCTAGTCTCTCGGCTGCTGAGGACCCCCCTGATTACCTCAGTGTGACGAGTGGGTGATTCTCAACCTGTGTGGTGGACTTTGTTGCAGTTCAGCTGCTGTGGAGGTATTTCCTACAAGGACTGGTCCCAGAACATGTACTTCAACTGTTCAGAAGACAACCCTAGCCGGGAGCGCTGCTCCGTGCCTTACTCCTGCTGCTTGCCTACCCCCAACCAGGTAAGCACACACCTACCTCATGTCCTCCTGCATCCATCTTGGTTACTATCCGATTAGGCAGCTGCCACTGGTGATATACTCCCTAATTTAAACAATCACTTCTGTAGGACAGCTGTCAAATGTTTCCTTCTCTCCAATCTGATGGCTCTGCTAACCTTTTATTCCCGTAGCCTGTATGGGGGGTTAGTAGAGCAGATCTCTATGGAAGGAGAACTACACTCAGATCTCTCAGGGCAAGGGAAGTCTGCATTTAACAACTTGCATCCTGGTACCCACCACAAGTATTCTCTAATGATTTAGGAGTTTAGGAAGGGTGGGAAGTCCTTTAGTTTGGGTCCAAAAGAAAAAGTTATAGGAATGAGAGTCCTACTTGGTTTTTCAATTCTCTCCCCAGGCAGTGATCAACACCATGTGTGGCCAAGGTATGCAGGCCCTGGACTACTTGGAGGCTAGTAAAGTCATCTACACCAATGGCTGCATTGACAAACTGGTCAACTGGATACACAGCAACCTGTTCTTACTTGGTGGTGTAGCACTGGGCCTGGCCATCCCCCAGGTAACTTACCCTGTAAAACTTGTGGGTCACATAGTTCTGCATAGACACCTTTTTCTGGGGGAGGGCACATGGGAATTAGCTAGGATTTCAGGCACTGACATGACCGAGGGCCAAGGAATGGAATGTCACTGACCACACTGGGAAGACTGAGTCAGGGAAGACAAGGGCTTCCTTGCTAAGAGCCCATTTCCTTCCCATCTTTCCCAGCTTGTGGGAATCTTGCTGTCCCAGATCCTCGTGAATCAGATCAAAGATCAGATCAAACTGCAGCTCTACAACCAGCAACACCGGGCTGACCCGTGGTACTGAGAATCCATGCTGCACTCCCTCACTATGGCGACTGGTGAAGCCTCATCAACCAACTGCAGTGGGTACAGCTCTGGGCACCAAATGGAGATTTGGATTCCAGTCCTCCAGCAGCTGCCCAGTGGGAAGATGCAAACTCCAGAGGAAGGCAAGATGCACAGGTGGCACAAGTCTGTGGAGGAAGCAGGATGCACCTCCTCACCCTGTCCAAGCCCTCAGCATCCTTAAAGTTATTTTTGTATTGCTTCTGATCTTATGCATTTGGGCTTATTATTTTTAAGTTTTGTCTAGGCAGAGATGTTTGGGAAACAGCAGTTGCAGAGCTGTGGGGGTACTAAGCTGTTGCTTTTCACGGAGTCTGCCTACAAGGACAGCAACCAGGGCAACTCCTGAGCTTGACAGACATTCAGATCATGGTTCTTGCCAGTGAGGTCTGGCTGGAGAGTGGACACCAGTAACCCTGCCTGGAGTTTAGTTGGCATGATACCAGCTCCAGAAGGGAAGGGAGTAGTACAGCAGTGAGCTAGGGGGTCGGCTGGGGACAGTTGTATGTGCTAGGTAGAAGTGGAAGGGGATATGTTTACCAAATGCCTGTGCTGCCATCCTCCCAGGTGGTGAGAGTGAGCTACATCCTGCCCCTCCTTATTTCCATGGAAACATGGCAGCAAGGGCAAGGGGTACAACAGCGGCCAAATTCCTCCCCCTCCCCTTTGAAAAAGGTTTGGAACCACGGTCTGTGTATTCTGCAGCCAGCAGAGGTGGAACTGAGCCTTACTGCCCTTGAATTCTTCCCCTGTCTGGCCCTCCCTCTCCAGCAAGTAGGGATTTCTTTAACCTTGGCAGTGTACAGAGGATGCGAGATAAAGCCCTTACCCAACCCATCCCCCTGCATCAGAGCTCATTTCTGCAGTGAAAGAAGCAGAGATCTTGCTGGGGCCGGGGGAGACAGAAATGGCAATAAAAGTTTGTTGACCTGGGCTAAGGTAGACGCCATGAATTTTCCATCTTGGCAAGCAGAAGGCGAGGGGATGGTAGGGCCCAGCCTGTGGGCCCTTCCCCCAAAAGGGTACTGGAGATTTCCCACAAGCACCTTATATCCCTCAACCAGATGCACTACCCCTCCCACAACCCACCCTCTCTGGTCTAAATTAGATCTAAAGATTCCCAATATTTATGTGGGAATAGCAATCTTTTATCCCAAAACCTGATGTTAATTTTTTCCCGAACTACAGTGAGTTAAAAGTAATACACTACTCAAAACTTTTAGAATGGAAGTAGTGAAGGAGAGTCCGGAAATCTGAGTCTAGCACTCTCCGCTGGGGGAGGGGAACGAGGAGGAGCACCACTCCATGCGGCTAGAGCTTCCTCTACCCCCAGTGAATCTTCGTAGTAGGGGCTGGGTACCCTATCCCATCTTGCCTTAGAGTGGACTCAAAACACTTCGAGCTGGACGCAAGGCTTCCTAGCTCGGAGAGGAGCGTGCTAGGGCTGGGAGCCAGGAGGCCGGGCGGGCCGCTGGGGGCGGGGCCTGGCTGCGCTGTGGGTGGTCCCCGCCCACGCGGCTGCCAGGCGTGGCGCCTGCATCCCCCTCACTGCAGGCGCGGGGCCCTGCTCTATGAGAGCCTTCCTACCCTATAGGTGCCCCACTACGGGTTCTGGCGGTCACTTGCAGTTGGGGGGCTCAGGCTGGAGTCTCAGGCTAGGGGCTTGGTCTGGCCTTAAAACGAGAGAATCCCTACGGTTCTAGGGAGACAGTGCGCACCCCACCCCCAGTTTCTCCTAAGCGAGCCTTGTGCTCCTGGGAGAGCGCCTTTCCAGCAGCCGCCTGGGGCCCCAGCCAATGTTTAGCTCCAGCTAGTAACAGAAGGGAAAGAAAAAACTCATCACAAATTTTAAAAAGTAAAGGCGTTTTATTCTGGAAAGAAGAGTAAAAAAAAGTACTTTCTTAGTGCCGGAGAGAATTCTCTTTTGGGTTAAGAGGTGAGGTGTTGCGTTTTCTGGGTTCACTTGCTCTGAGAAGCTCACTGACAGGGGATTCCTTAGGTGACTTCTTGGAGGTTTGCAGAACCAAGATTCAAATACAGATTTCTTACACTCCAAACTACATATTTACCATTGTCTCTACTGTCTCTCAGAATCTGGATTTCTGGGCTTGGTCAAAGGATAGTAGATTTATGCCCAAGTCCCAAGCCTTAAAATGTCTAGAGTACATGTTCAGAAGTTTATAGTGCTGTTCAAGCTGTACTCATGTTTCTGGTTCTCTAGAAACAATGAGTCTCTTCCTGAGTCTCTTTCTCTTTGGCCTGACCCTGGGAGAGAAAAATCTACCTATTTTTAAAGACCTCTTGCTATTTCATGTTTTTGTTATTTTGCTCCCAAATTTCTGTTTCTAATAACTCTAGTCTCAAGCACATGGGGCTAACACCAGTATCTTAGAAGAGCCATCAAAGCCTCAAAGGCAGGTGAATGGAGAAGACTCTTGGGCCAGTTGCTAATGGGTAGAAGAGGAGAAAAGACCTGAAGGGTGGTGAAAATCTGGCTTGATAACATGACAAGAAAGATACCAGGAGGGCCTCAACCCTATAATTTAAACAGGGACTACTGGTAGTGATAACATTGCAGAATGTTCATTGAAACTCCTTGACTCTTCTGTATTCATTTTTTATTGCTGCTGTAACAAATGACCGCAAAGTTAATGACTTCAAGCAACATAAATTTGTTATATCACAGTTTTGTAGATCAGAAGTGCAAAATGGGTCTTATTGAGCTAAAATCTAGATGTGAGCAGGGCTGAGTTCCTCTGGGGACTCTAGAGAACCCATTTTCCAATTTCTAGGGCCACTTGGTATCTTAGATGCCTGGTCCCCTTTTCCCTCTTCAGAGCACTCTATTTTCTGCCTCTGTCACATCTTCTTTTTCCTCTGACCTTTGTGGGGTTCAACCCTCGCAAAGACGTTTGTGATTCTCTTGGCCTCAGCCAAATTATCCAGGATTATCTTCCCATTTTGAGATTCTTCATCACATCTATGAAGTACCTTTTACCATATAAGGGTTTCAGTGATTAGAACATGAACGTTTCTGAATAATGATTATTCAACCTACCACCTCCTCTTTCCACTCTCATGCATAACTTATGGTGGGGAAAATGTAGAAATGAGTGCCAGGTACAAATTTATTGCAAAGTTTAATATGTGGGTCTTTTGCTGTTTTCTGACTTGTCCTCATCTTGAAGACTGGATGTTAACCGAGCCAGAGGCCAGTTTCAAAAAGGGAAATAGCACAGCTGCTTCTGCCAGAACCATTTTCCTGGTCATTACTCTAAAAAGGGAAGGGGACATTTGACAAAACACTTCTTTATCCAGCTCTTACATCCCCCCAAGAGTAATTAGGTATTTCAAATTATCTTTGATAAAACACATAAAGGAGGGAACAAAGTAAGGGGTAAACATGCTCTGAATTTTAGGATCAAGCATCCAGAGTCTCCTCACTACTATTCAGGAACCTAGAAAGTCAATCAGATGAATGGAGTAGCATAGAGTTTCCAGAAATATTTTCACTCATCAGTAGTCACTGACTAATAGAGAAGCAACACTAATATAAGAAAATGAGAAGAAGGGGGTAATCACTAAGACATGTTATTCAAACAAATGAACTGCAGTATGAAAAAGAAGTAACTTAGATTCACATGCAACATCACAGCAATGCATTCCAGAAGGGTAAAAGAATTAGATATTTTGAAGCAAAACAATAAGAGAAATAAGATTATCATATTTATCCTAGTTGTAAGGAGCTAGAGTGTATTTCTACCCATCTCACAATGATTCTTCCTTCTTTGAAACTCACCCTCACGCCATAGGGGTAAATTTCAAGGAGCCATATTTATGCAGTAAGACCCTTCTCTTAAATATAATTGAGTCAGGCTTGGCATTGTATTAGTATCCTAGGGCTGTATAACCAAGTACCACAAACTATGTGGCTTAAAAACTACAGAAATTGAAATCAAGGATTAGATAAGGCTGCATATACTCCCTCTGGGGCCTGTAGGGCAGGATTCTTCCATGTCTTTTTCAGTTTCTGGTAGCCTTGGGCATTCCTTGACTAATGATAGCTTAGCTACAATCGTTGTATCTATCTTCACAAAGTCATCTTTCCTCCATGCCTGTATCCCAATTTCCTCTTCTTATAAAGACATCAGTCATATTGGGATAAGCACAAAGAAGAGAATGAAAAAGGTTGAAGGTTGGGAAACAGAAAGAAAGGGGGCAGAGGAAATATTTATGGTGGTCCTACAACCTTTCTGCCTTGACCTGCCTTGGGTTGCCTGAGACAGGCATACAAGCTTGCTTTGTGTACTTACGGAAGCTCAGCTTGGTTTCTGTTGCTTATAAGCAAAGTCAAAAGAAAAACTACATTCACATATAATTCTGTAGGTCAAGGCTGGTAAGGATCTTACTGTATTAACATCAAGATGTTGATATGGTTGCATTCCCTTCCAGAGTTTCTAGGAAAGAATCTCCTTTCTTGTCTTATCCAGCTTCTGAAAGCTCCCTTTTCAATCTTCAAAACCTGCTACAGCAGATAAGTCCTTCTTACCTTACTTGTTATCTGCAGCCAGGAAAGTTTGGCTTCTTTGGCCTCAACATGGTTAGATCGGGCTCACTTGCAGTGTACAGTGTATTTCCTCCATCTCGAGATCCTTCTTAACCACATTTGCCTGCAACATCCTTGTGCCACAGGTTTTGGGATTAGGTGTGTACATTTTTCAGGCCCATTGTTTTGCCTACCATAGATGCACAATAAATATATATCATGATCATTTGTAGTAAAACAGATGACTGAGAGTTTAATGACCTTTCTTTGCACTGTTTCTTTTTCTTATATAATTATTTCATTTTAGTTGAACAACTTAGTCTCAAGTCTTGACTTCCTGAAGCTCATTTTGAGGAACACAGGGTCAACTCTCTCAGATTCGAGGAACTTTATTTAGCTGCCTTCTTATAGCTGAAGGTCTAACTATCCCAGAAAGACTCTAAATAAGAACATAATCCCAAAAGGCCTGATTGAAGCAGGGGAAGAATGAGACTGAATGCATCCTCCCACTGGAGAATTGCACTTATTAAATCTAACTACTAGATAATGGCAATCAAGATTCCTCTGAATGGAGAGTCTGGTAGATGCCTTAATAAAGGTGCTGTTTCTGGCAGGAGGTTGTAAGGGCCAACTTACGTGATGTGTAGACACAATAAATGAAATGTATACCTACAGGAGGTCAGTAAACTCATGTGCTCACTCAGCAAAAGATAAGGTAACAAGTGCCATTCTAGCACTGGGCATACAATGGAGAATTCAAGTTCCTAAGTCTGCCAGAGAAGACAGATCTATACAATATATGTTATATCTTATACATTACATATACTGTAATATCAGGTAAAGATATAGATATAAAGAAAAATAAAACAGGCTGTGAGGATATAGAGCGATAGCAGAGGTACTGTGTTGGATGAGGCATTTAAAAAATGCCTTAAATTAAAAATATTACTTTGAAATAATACAGGCACAGATGGTTGGAATGAAATGTGCAGGGAAGCCCCATGTATTTGTTCCTAACCCGCCCCCACCCTGTGTTAACATGCAATTACAGTACACAGTCAAAACCAAGGAACTGACATAAGTGCCATCAATAGAACTTAATCAGATTTCACCAGTTATATATGCACTCATTTGTGTGTGTGCATAGTTCTATGTACACATATGTGTAGTCTCATGTAATCACTACAATCAAGGTGTACTAAATTGTGTATGTGAATTATATCTCAATAAAGCTGTTACAAGAAAAAAAAACTTTACCATCATCATAAGACATGTTGGTGTTACCTTTTCATCGTCACACCTATCCCTTCCCACTATCACTATCTGCTGGCAACCACTGATCTCATCTCCATCTCTGTAATTATGTTACTTCATGAATGTTACATAAATGGAATCAGGCAATAGGTATCCTTTTAAGATTGGCTTTGTTCACTCAGCATAATTCCTCATCCAAATTGTTACATGTATCAATAGCTGGTTCCTTTTTATCTCTGAATAGTTTTCCATAATATGGGTGTGCCACAGTTGTTTAACAATTCACCAATTAAAAGACATTTGGTTAATTTCCAATTTTGAGCTATTACAAATAAAACTGCTGTGAACATTCATGTACAAGTTCCTGCGTGAAAATAAGTATTCATTTCTCTTGGCTAAATGCCCAGGCATGTGATTGCTCAGTTGTGTGATAAGTGTATATATGGCTGGTTGTGTGTGTGTGTTTCCAGAAGCTAACTTTCTCAGAGTGGCTATGTCATTTTATTTTCCCCAGCAATATATAAGTGATCTAGTTTCTTCACATCCTTGCCAACATTTTGTGTTAATCGCTGTTTTTCATTCTGGCCATTTTGATAAGTGTTGTGATAGTTCATTGTGGTTTAATTTGCATTTCTCTAATAGCTAATGATGTTGAATATCTTTTCATGTGTTTATTTACCACCTATATATTTTCTTTGGTGAAGTGTCTGTACATGTCTTTTGCCCATTTTCTAACTAGATTGTTTGGGGCTTTTTTTTTATGTTGAGTTTTGAGAGTTCTTTATACATTTCAAATACTAGATATTTGTTGGACATAAGATTTGTAAATATTTTCTCTGAGTCTTTCTCTGAGTCTGTATCTTTTGAAGAGAAGAGCTGTTAGTTCTGATGAGATAAATTTGTAAATTTTCCCTTGATGGGTCATGATTTTGGTGTGAAATATAGGAACCCTTAGCTCTCCTGCTCACCTGTGACTATGCAAGTGCCTTTCTTTGTTTTTCTCCTTTTCCTTTTCCTAATAAACCTGTCCTTTGAAAATGTATTTTAAAAAAAGAAATTTTAGTCAGATATCCTGAAGATTTTCTCATATGTTCTTTTCTTCATTTTTTTTTAAAAAAGAGATGTATTTTATTTATGCATACAAGAGCTGGGGTATAGGCCAGAGATGTGGGGGTAAGGGGGAGGGAGGTGAGAGGATTCACCAGAGACAGAATGGGGAGCGGAAAAAACAGATCTACTGAGATACACTGTGGAGGGGAACCGTGGGCGAGACAGGAGAGGTTTGCTGAGCCATGCAGGTCACCTCCTTGGCCAGGGATCAAACTCGTTCAGATAGCTTCTTAGTGCTTAGACTTAACCCCTTGCACCACCAGGGAGGCCCTGGTGAGTTGACTTTTTGTATAAGGTATAAGATCAAGCTTCTTTCTTTCTTTCCTTTTTTGCTTATGGATGTCTAATAGTTCTAGCACCATTTGTTGAAAAGCTTATCCTCCACTGAATATTTTTTACTACTTTGTCAAAAATTAATTAGTCATTTGTGGTCATATCTGGGTTTTCTTTCTAGTCTTTGATCAATGTGGCTTTTGATTACTATAGCTATATAGTAATCTTTAACATCAAGAAGTGATTCTTTTCACTTTGTTCTTCTTTTCCAAAAATTATTTTGATTATTCTAGGGTCTCTCACCTTCCTTGTAGAGTTTAGAATAAGCTTATCTGTTTCTACAGAAAATTTTGCTCAAATTTTGATAGGAACTATATTAAACCTAGAAGTCTAGAGAATCAACATCTGTGCTGAATCTTCTAGTCCATGAACACAGTGTCTCTCCAAAGATTTAGGCTGGTTTTGTTCCTTTTATCAATTTTTCATAATTTTCATCATATAGATCTTATACATATTTTTCTTAGATTTACACTAATTTCATTTTCTTTAGAGCAATTTGTAAGGGCTATCTTCTTAAGGAGGAATATTTGAACAAAGAACTGGGTGAAGTATGAACACAAATGCAAAGGTCCTGAGATAGGAATTTTGTTTGGTGTACGTAAGGACCAGAGTAGCAGCAAATGAGAGCTAAGAAGTTGCCACGAGCCAGCAGGGCCTTGTTGAGGAGATCTTGGAGCTTTACACTAAGTGTGATGAAACACCACCAGAGAGTTTTGAGCAGATAAATGATATGATCCAAAATTTTTTTTTAAGATTGATTTATTGGGCCCTCCCTGGTGGCACAGTGGATTAAGTAACACACTATGAAGCAGACCACAGCCACTGCAGCATGAGTTGGATCCCTGCTGCCCCCAGGGAGGGGACCCACATGGTGAGACAGACCTCCCCTGCCTCGCCCGCTGCTCCCCTCAGCAGTGTGCTTCAGTTGATCTGCCTGTTCTGCTCCCTGCTCTCTGTGGTGAATTCTCTCACCCCTCCCCACACCTCTGGCCTGTACCCCAGTGCTTGTATGCATAAATAAATAAATCTTAAAAAAAAAAAAAGATTGATTTATTTGTGCATACAAGAGCTGGGGTACAGGCCAGAGTCCTGGGAGGTGAGAGTATTCACCAGACAGAGTGGGGAGCAGAACAGGCAGATCGACTGAAACACACTGTTGAGGGCAGCAGCAGGCGAGGCAGGAGAGGTTTGCCTGTACCATGTGGGTCCCCTCCCAGGCCAGCAACAGGGATCGAACTTGTGCTTCAGTGGCTGAGGTCTGCCCTATAGTGCGTTGGTCAACCCATTGTGCCATCAGGGTGGCCCCCAAATTTATTTTTGAATGATTGCTATGTCCAGCCTCAGATGAGGTTTGGCACCAGGCTAGAGATAAGTTGTAAAAGAGAGGGCTCTGTTAGGAGGCTCTGGGAGTGACATAAGTGACAGATGATGGTCACTCAAGCCAGTTTGGCATCTCTGGAAAGGATAAATTGCTGTTGGAGTCTAAACATTTCTCAAAGGTGTAGCTTACGTGACTTGCTGATGGATTGGCTGTGGGATATTAGAGAAGAGTCAGGGATGACTCCAAAGTTCTTGGCCTTTGCTACTGGGTAAACAGCAGTGCCATTTACTAAGAAGAGGAAAACTACATTCTTTAATAATGACAGAACTGTTATTACCCAAAAAGGTCTGGAACCTGACATCACAGTGTGCAGTGACAGTTGCCTTTCCTTCCAGGAACTACTGAGGTGGATAGATGTTCGAGATGAAAAGTAGGCAAGTGTGGGCCTCCCAGTGGCGCAGTGGGTTGAGCAATGCACTGTGAGGCAAACTGCAGCCACTGCAGCACGAGTCTGATCCCTGCTGCCGGCCAGGAAGGGACCCACATGGCACAGGCAGACCTCTCCTGCCTTACCCGCTGCTACCCTCGGCAGTGTGTTTCAATCAGTCTGCCTGTTCTGCTCCCCACTCTGTCTGGTGAATCCTCTCACCTCCCGCGACTCTGGCCTGTACCCAAGCTCTTGTATGCATAAATAAATAAATCTTTAAAAAAGAAAAAAAGAAAAAGAAAACTGACAGTTATTAAACACTAAGTACCAAGCTTTCTAATGCTTCTTCATATTAATCCTCATTAGATTCTTTATAACAAAGTAGTAATATGCTTTTATTATAGTAAAGTATACATAACATAATAACTACATCTTAACTATTTGTAAATTTACAATTTGATGGCATTAAATATACTTATGATGTTGTGTAAACATTATGTTGACCCAAAACTTTTTCATCTACTTCAGTAAAAATTTGTAGCCATTAAACAATAAGTCCACTTTCCCTTTACCTCTAACCCCCAGTAAAGTATATTCTATTTTGTCTCTCTGAATTTTGTATGCTAGGTAGCTCACAGAAATGGAACTATATAATATTAATCTTTTATGTCTGTCTTATTTCACTTAGTATAATTTTTTCAGGTCATTCCTATATGTGTATGTCTTTTTGCATTACTGATTCTACCCTTTAGTGCACAAAAATTCTTTTTTCCCCCTCTTTTTCTTTATTTATATATATTTGACATCAATTGTAATCCCCATGGATTCCCCATCACCATTTCACGAGTGCACCATCACCTCAGTCCCTTGTGCTCTTTCTGCCCTCATCCTATTCCCTCCTCCCTCCCCACAAAGTGTCCCTGATTTATCCTTGTCTTTTGTTTTTGTTGTGGATTTTTAAATATTATTATTATTGTTTTTATTCTTTTACTTGGTCACTTATTTGGTTCCCTTATATTCCTCCTAGTGGGGAAACAATCTGGTATTTTTCTTCTGCCTTCTGACTAATTTCGCTGAGCATAATCCCTTCTAGCTCCATCCATGTTTCTATGAATGAGTCTAGTTTATCTTTTTTGATTGCTAAATAGTATTCCATTGTGTATATATATCACATCTTCTTGATTCAGTCATCTGTTTTTGGGAATTTAGGTTGTCTCCAGGTCTTACCTATTGTAAAGAGTGCTGCTATAAACATAGGGGTGCAGGTCTTCTTTTGAATCTGTTTTTGTGTCTTTTGGGTATATTCCTAGGAGTGGGATTGCTGGATCATGTGGAAGTTCTATTTTTAGTAGATTGAGGAACTGCCACACTGCTTTCCATAATGGTTGAACCATCTTGCATTCCCACCAGCAGTGTAAGAGAGTTCCTTTTTCTCCACAGCCGCACCAACATTTGTTGTTGCTAATTTTTTTGAAGTGTGCCATTCTCACTGGTGTGAGGTGATAGCTCATAGTGGTTTTGATTTGCATTTCTCTGATTACAAGAGATGCTGAGCATTTTTTCATGTGCCTGTTGGCCATTTGCATCTCCTTTTTGGAGAAATGTCTTTTTAGCTCTTCTGTCCATTTTTTGACTGGATTATTTACTTTGTTTTGTTTAGTCTAGTCAGCTCTTTGTAGATCTTTGTGATAAGTCTCTTGTCAGTAGTGTTGTGTGCAAAGATTTTCTCCTAGTCGGTGGGATGTTGCTTTGTTTAGACGTGTCTTTTGCTGTACAAAAGCTTTTAAGTTTGATGTAGTAGTGCACAAAAATTCTTAATTTTGACAATGTCCAATTTATCTGCATTTCTTTTGTCCCCTGTCCTTTTGGCTTCAGATCCATTAAATCATTGCCAAGTCTACTGTCATGCAAATTTGCTCGTGTTTTACCAAGAATTTTATAATCTTAGTGCTTGTTTATTTATTTTTTGTACATTTTAAAAGGACAGATTTATTAGAAAAAGAAAGAGAGAAAGAAAGGAAGAAAGAGAGAGAGAGAGGGGCCTCCCTGGTGGCGCAGTGGGTTAGGCAACGCACTATGAAGCAAACCGCAGCCACTGCAGCACGAGTTCGATCCTTGCTGCCGGCCAGGGAGGGGACCCACATGGCATGGCAGGCCTCTCCTGCTGTGCCCGCTGCTCCCCTCAGCAGTGTGCTTCTGTTGATCTGCCTGTTCTGCTCCCTGCTCTCTGTGGTGAATCCTCTCACCC
>JAGFMF010011386.1:6901855-6928571 GCA_019455555.1 Galemys pyrenaicus
AAAGAAAGAAAGAAAGAAAGAAAGAAAGAAAGAAAGAAAGAAAGAAAGAAAGAAAGAAAGAAAGAAAGAAAGAAAGAAAGAAAGAAAGAAAGAAAGACATCTGCACAGTCACAGGTGGGCAGGAGGGCTGCCACTGCTGCTTTGCAAAGGAAAAAGTTTTGTGAAAAGAAATACTTGCATAGGGCCTCCCTGGTGGCACAGGAGTTAAAGTCTCTAGGTTATCAAGCTATTGCCAGCCGCTGCACCAGCCACTGGCTTGAGTTCTGTCCCTCTCGCTTCTCCCCTCTGCAGTGTATTTCAGTGGCTCCACCTGTTCTGCTCCCCACTCTGTCTCTGGTGAATCCTCTCACCCTCCTCCCCCACACCTCTAGCCTATACCCCAGTTCTTCTATGCATAAATAAATAAAAATAGGCCTCCCTGGTGGTGCAGTGGGTTAAGCGCCACACTGTGAAACATCCGTGGCCCAGCAGTGCAAGTTCGATTCCCTGGCCAGGGAGGGGACCCACATGGCGCAGCAGACCTCTCCTGCCTTGTCCTCTGCTCCCCTCAGCAGTGGATTTCAGTAGATCCACCTGTTCTGCTCCTCACTCTGTCTGGTGAATCCTCTCACCTCCCTTGCCTCTGACCGGTACCCTAACTCTTGTATGCATAAATAAAAGAAATCTTTTTAACAAAAAAATAAAAGAAGTAAATAAAAATAGATCTAAAAAAAAAAACCTGCATAGTTACAGGTGGGTTGGAGAGCTGCTAGCTCTTAATTTTAAGCCTTTGAGTTAATTTTTGCCTGTTGTGTAAAGTAAGGGTACAACTTCATTATTTTGCATATAAATATTAAGTTTTTCCTATCACTATTGAAAAGACTGTCATTTCCCCATTGAAAGGACTTGGAACCCTGTAGAAAAGCCATATGTTTTGGCCATATGTTTGGAATCTTTTTAAGGCTCTCTCTTGTATTGAACTTCATGTCTATACTTATTCTTATTTACATTACCATAGCTTTGTAGTGTTAAAACTGGGATGTGTAAGTCCTCCAATTTTATTAATCTTTTTAAAGATTGTTTTAGCTGTTCTTGGTCTTTTATAATTATATATGTATTTGAGGATCAACAGTTCCATTTTTGTGAGAAGGGCTTTTGGAATTTTGATAGAGTTTGCATTGAATCTATAGAGCACTTTGGGTAATATTGACAATGTTAAGTCTTCCTATGCCTGTACACAGAATGCCTTTCCATTTATGTAGGTCTTCTTTAATTTTTTAAAAAAAGATTTATTTATTTATACATAGAAGAACTGGGGTGCAGGCCAGAGGTGTGGGGGGTGAGAGGAGTCACCAGAGACGAGTGGGGAACAGAACAGGCAGATTGACTGAAATATGCTGCTGAGGGGAGCAACAGGCAAGGCAGGAGAGGTCTGCCATGTCATGAGGGTCACCTCCCTGGCTGGGGAACGAATTAATGCTGCAATGGCTACGATTCTTCATAGTGCAGTGCTCAACCCCCTGAACCACCAGGGACGCCTCTTCTTTAATTTCTCTCAACAACATTTTATAGTTTTCAGTGTACAAATCTTCACCTTGGCTAGATTTATTCCTAAGGATTTAATTCTTTTTTTTAAAAAAAGATTTATTTATTTATGCATACAAGCACTGGGGTACAGGCCAGAGGTGTGGGGGGTGAGAGGACTCACCACAGAGAGCAGGGAGCAGAACAGGCAGATCAACGGAAGCACACTGCTGAGGAGAGCAGCAGGCACAGCAGGAGAGGTCTGCCACACCATATGGGTCCCCTCCCTGGCCGGCAGCAGGGATCGAACTCGTGCTGCAGTGGCTGCGATTTGCCTCACAGTGCGTTGCTCAACCCACTGCGCCACCAGGGAGGCCCAGGATTTAATTCTTTTAGATGCTTTGTAAGTAGAATTGCCATCTTGATTGCCTTTTAAGATTGCTCATTGCTGTTGTGTAGAAACACAACTGGTTATATTTTTGTTAAGGAAAATAAAGAGGCTTAGAATAAGTTGCTCAAAGTGCTTGGCTAGTAAGTTCCAATTCACTTCTCTAAGTCCAGATCTATTGTGCCACCTCTCCAAAGAGGTAACTTAGCTAGCCTCTTCCCTATTTCGTACTCTCCCTCTGACTTGATGTTCTTCTGTGAACATAAGAAACACTGGAAAAGGAAAGAACTAGAACACTGCCACAATTATTCTCCAAATTGTAGCGAGTGTGATAACGGAACCATCAGGAAGCAACCATGGTCTCAAGGATAGCTGTGGAAAGCCTACAGACTTTCCTGTCTATTCTCTTTGACTGGAGAGCCCCACAGGCAAATAACAAAGAGGCAACATTGAATGTGTGACCTCAAGATGCCAAAATATTTTATGGGAATGACTCAGAAATCAAGAAATTACTTGTAGCAAATCATGTACTGTAATACATTGTCAACACAGGACATCTTCACATGGCTCTGGGAAAGGACTTGTTATGGCACGTAGATGGGGTTTAGATTCTTGAGGAACTGGGGGTGGGAGGTGATTCAGGCTCAAGAAAGGAGCATTTCACAGCCTGCCAGGAGGTTAGAGACCGGGGGCATGTCAAGTTACTCCGAAAAGTCTGTAAAGGATAGTAGCAGTCTTGGTATGCCCATAGGAAGGAAGAGATGAACTTGCTCCATGAATACCAGGAACCACTAGGAAATTCTCTGGTCCCCACTAGACAGTTTTCCTTCCCCTTCCAACCTTGATATCTGACAGGAATTCTGAATCTCCATTTCCTGTTTCTGGAAAACAGCACAGACACTTCAAATGTGGAACCATGGCTATTGTTGCAGCTACCATGGATGAGAATCCAGTAGCTGTAGATAGTACTATGAGAATTTTCTCAATTCGTCTTCCTGCTGCCTTTTGCACAGGCCAGCAAGAGTCCCAAAAAGAAATGCAGAAATCTGATGAGCAGTATATGAATACACACACATACACACACACACAGTTGAGAAATTAGAATATCTTTTCCTCCTCCTGAAGGGAAGAACATTCTGGTTGAAGACAACAACTCTGGATCATCTCAATTCACCTTCTTATATCTTCAGTGTCAAACTACTGTATTATAATGATGTGATTCTTCCTCACACACCCCAAGAAAGGAATAGTAGAATATTTAAGATACATGAAGAATAATATTTTAGAGCAGAGTGATAAAGGGTAGTCTAAATACTTATATAAATTCCTCTGTGATACATGGACTACTGAAAAAATTCTGCAAGGTGGTCAAAGCCTTCACAATAGTCAAAGCAAATAAGTGGAGAAGTTCACAAATATAAACGAAGGAAACTAGGACTACAGCTCAGAGCATGACAGACCTGGTCATTAGTATATAATATATAATGGGGGGTAAATTGGGAAACTGATTGGTAAGAAACCTTGAATATCATGTAAAGGAATTAAATTTTAATTATATTGGCAATAAGGAAACTGCAAACTTTGAGCATCAGGAGCTTTCTTCAGGGCTTAGATTTTGGACATGTTATAATAGCCATTTTGTTTATGTTACAACAATAAATAAGTAGGTCATAATGTTTGAAATTGTTTTTCCAGTGGGAATATTACACCCCAGTGGACATAGTTTATTCCCACTTTTTCTATGAATTTCCAGTCTTTTCTCTCAAAATGGTTCTTTACCTCCAACCTGGTGCCCTTCATACCACCCTTATGTTGCCTGATCCATGTCCTTAAACATAGCACTCCTCTCCTGGACATAGGTGGAAACTTGCAGGTGACACCAAATGCACCAAGCATGATAAGCAAAGGAGGGAGGAAAGTCCAAATGAGCAGAATAGGGAAGGAGGGCAACAGAAACTTCCTCAGAACACCGGAGTAGCAAGGAACATGGGAGATGGACTGTTTCCTTTAGACAGTCCAGGGCCAATGGTTGGAAACCAAATTCAGATTTCACACATTTGTAGCAATAAACTTGATGTGGGCAAGTTTGGTTTCCAGACACCTGCTCCCACAGGTAACAGCAGATGGGGCAGCTGCCTTGAGTGACTCTGAGGTCATCTCATACAGGTTCTGAGCTGAAAAGATCTGGCGAAGTAGGAACCCTAAACCCTGGTTCTTCTCTAGGGGGCCCCGGTACAAGTTAAAATATCTAACCAATAGCAGAAAAGACTGGCGGGTTGGGTCAGGCAGAGAAGTAGGAGCGCTTCAGGTACACCCCATCGCCTCCTCCGCAAACCTTTAGAGTTCTCTCTGCAGACAACCAAGTCGAGAGATTCTCACATCAATCAATTTGCCCGCTGGGTCTCGGTGCAACTCCGGGCCAAAATGATCTTGGTTCGTAGCGCGGGGCTGCTGCAGGCAATATCATCAGAGCCCCCTAGTCCCGGCCCCTCCGGGCGCCCTGGACGCAGCCGAAGCTCGCGCTCCTCCTCTTTCGCATCCCCTCCCCTCCTCTTCCCTCACTAGGCCAGTCCCTCCCCTAGGGGTGGCGGAGGGGCGGGGGGGCCGGGCTTGGCTCCGCGAGGCCCGTGCATTCCTGAGAGCCGAGTGAGCTAGAGCAACAAAGGAGCAGGGCAGTCGGCGGGGAGAAGTCCGGGGCTGCGGCGCGCTGGGGCTAAGGTGGCCTCTGGGCCGCGGGCTGGCGCGGGGGCGGAGCCGGGGACCTAGTCCCGCACCCCCGGCCCGCGCCTGGCCACCGTCGCGGGACCGGGAGGTGGTTTTAATGGTGGGACAGGGAATGGGACCGGAGATTGGGGGCCCAGGGGGCTCCCGGGGCTGAAGACAACTCGGATTGTTTGGCGAGGGGGTAGGGAGTTGTGCATCCCGACCGGGGCCTCCGTCTCGCAACATGGGGCCCGGGTTCCAAAGTTTGCGAAGTTGGGCGCCCAGGGCCCGGGACGCGCGGAGCGTCCGGGGGGACCCGGCACCGGACTCGCGGGGCGCACAGGTCGCCTGAGCCGCCTCCGTGGCCCCAAGGGTTGCGCGTGTGGCCTGGGGGCTCCCGGGAGCGGGCGGGGGCGCGGGGGCTTCTGCTGAGTTGGCGGGTTTGGCTATGGCCGCTGCCCGCCTCGCACCGGGGCTGGAGCTTCAGCTCCTGGGTCTGGGGTTGCTGCTGCTGCTGCTGCTGCTGGGGGCCCCGGGCCGGGGGGCGGCCTTAAGCGGGAATGCGACCGGGCCTGGGCCGCGGAGCGCGGGCGGGAGCGCTAGAAGGAGCGCGGCCGTGACCGGTCCTCCGCCGCTGCTGAGCCACTGCGGCCGGGCCGCCCCGTGCGAACCGCTGCGGTACAACGTGTGCCTGGGCTCGGCGCTGCCCTACGGGGCCACCTCCACGCTGCTGGCCGGGGACTCGGACTCCCAAGAGGAAGCGCACGGCAAGCTCGTTCTCTGGTCGGGTAAGCGCGCGGGAGCTGGAGTCCCCGGTCGGTGGGTGGGCGGGTGGGGGTGCTGCGGTGGCGGATTCGGGGAAAGAATAGTTTCAGGCCCGAGCTTTGGAGAGGGCAGGAGCCGCACCTGGAAGAGTTAGAGGAGCAGTCTGAAACTTTGGGGGCAGGCTGTGCTGGATGGGACCCTTGGTGATTAGGGGCAGAGGGAGAGGAAGGTGAGGAAGCCGGGCGCGGGCGGTCTGAGCAGGGTGGGTGGGTGAGCAAAGGCTGCAGGGGATGAGGACTCTGAAAGGAGGGCACTAGGGGCCACGGGGAAAGGCATTTTTAAAGAAAAGAAGATTCTTCTCCTAAGTGCTACTCTGGAAGCAGCATCCTTACGGGTTCACGAGGTATCTAGACGTTGGAGAAGAGACCGTGAAACGAGTTGCAGAGGAGAGGAAAAGAATGGGGGTAGATTTATGCATTGAGGGAGAGAATTTTGGGAAAGAATTGGAGTGAAATTGATAAAAGAAAGGAATCCTTATGCCCCGGTGATGAGTAATTAAAAGGTAACCAGAAAATTCCGGAAATCTTGTTTTGGGAGACAGGAAGTTCACAGATTTCAGTTTCCTCATCTGAAAAATGGGGACTCGAATCCTCTTCTGAGATTGTGAGGAAATGCGATTATTCTGATCACCATCTGTGTGTTCTTCGGAAGTTTGGATCTGTGGAAGGACAGTCTGGGCTATGGAAGGACACTTAAGCCTGGGTAGTGGGATACTTCAGGGTAGTCAGAAGTCCCAGGGCCGTCTGCTCGCGGTGAGAGTGTGGCAGGGCCTGAAATGCGCCGAAGCGAATGGTCCTTCCTTACCAGTGGGAAATGGATTATCACCCCACCTGTCACTTTTCTGGGCTGGGGACTGAAAAGGGGACGACGGAAGGGAACTGGCCTTGTCGGCCCTTGCTTCTATACTTGAAAAAGAAAATAAAATCAACAGCCAGGAGCAGACTTTTCAACCTTCTTCTTTTGACAGACCTTCCCAGCCCCACCTCAGTTCTGCCCATCCTGCCAGGGGGAATGGAGTGTGTGAAGGTGATCTCTCATTGTCAGCTTGGCCACTGGCGTCCTCAGGGTCTTTGCAGGTTGTTAGACAAAGCCACACATATGGTTCTTGGCTTGGTGCAGATGCTCCAGAAGGCTGGAGGATGGCCCTCAGGATGGAGTTACATCGTGTGCATGCTACCAGGTTCTAAAGTCAGGATGTGAGCAGAGACCGTGTAACCAACACCAGCATTGACGCATCCATAAATTATCATAACATAAGGTCTATATGATTTTGCAAATATGTTCTTTTTATGGTAATATGTTTATATAAATGTGTAACAGTAAAATATAATATCTAAGAAAGGGCATACATACATAGCAATTATAATTTTAGTTTTTAAAGTTACATAAATGGCAAAGAGCAGAAGACTGAATGAAAAATGAAACATGAAAGCAAGGTGTGAACAATGTTTCTTTGAGCACTAGCTGAATAAAGCTTGAATGAAGGATTCAGCTGCATGAAACATCCAGATCTCTATACTAGAATCTCACCTGGTCTGAATTGCTCACATGCTGAAAGGATAGTCTATCTTATGGGGTGAATGCATGTGCACTACTGCCCTTCTGTAGTTTCCATGAAGTCAAGGAGAAGGATAGGACGTCTTTCTGCCCTTTCAGAGCAGCTGCCGAGAAGACAGAAGCAGTTTGGACAGGAAGGTGTAGGGGTTACAACCACCTGCTGACTACAGGTTTGAGCTTCACTAGCTGTGCCGCTGATGGGGCAGCGTCTTCTAAAAGTGCAACACTGACCTCAGGGTCTTGTTTGCTCGGAGTTCTACCTCAGCCCTCGGCTCAGTCCTATTTCCATGCATTTGCACTTCTCTTTCTGCTTTGGGTCTTTCTGCTGAATGTTCCATGAAGTAGGCCCAGAAGCAGGTGCTGATATAAACTGGAACAGTGGGTAGATGGAGTGAACGCAGTAATAGAGACCTTTAGATGAGAACCTTGTTTTCCCATTAGTATGGTTCGTGTCTGCTGGGTTCTTGGAATATGTTTGTGGGTGAAGGATAAAGGTGATCTAGGTTGTCTTCACCTGAAAACTTCTGAAGGTAGAGATTTATTTTTCACTTTTTAAAAAACCCTCAGAATTCTGAGTATACAGCTATCTACTCATTTACTTAAAAAGGTATTGGATGCTTGCTGCATTTCACATCCTGGATCACGTTCTGGAACATACAAAGGTAAAGAATACAGACATAGGGCCTCCCTGTGGGGTAAAGTCACAGCACTATCAAGCTTTCTGTAGCCACTGTAGTGTGAATTCGATCCCCAGCCAGGGAGGGGACCCACTTGGCACAGCAGGTCTCTCCTATCTCCCCTGCTGCTCCCCTCAGCAGTGTATTTCAGTGGATCTGCCTGTTCTGCTCCCCATTCTATCTCTGGTAAATCCTCTCCGCGGGCCCCCCCCCCCCAACACCTCTGGCCTACATCCCAGTTCTTGTATGCATAAATAAATAAAAATAAATTAAAAAAAAAGAATACAGACACACTCCCTGCCATCAAAGGGAAAACAGATAATTCAACAAGCTTTAGCAATACCTGTAGAAGGTATTGTTAAAAGATAGAATGCTGAGGGAACATAAAGGACCTTGGAGAGTGAGGGAAGGCCCCCAGAGAAACTGGCATTTAATCCATGACATAAGAAATAAGTAGAAATTGCCTGGGCTAAGGAAGGGTTGTGTGGGAGAGAATAGCAAGAAGAAATAACATGTACAAAGGTGAGGAGATATAATAATAATATAACTAAGACAACTTACTACTTTTAACGAAGTATAAGAATTTCAGTAGAACTGGATCAAAGATAAGTGTATGAAGGATAGAATTATAAGAGATAAGACCTAGAGAATTAGAAAATAAAGGGATTCATACCCCATATTAAGAAGTTTGGATGTTATCCAGAAGATAATAAGGAGACATTGAAGGCTATTAAGCAATAGAGAGGTGTAATCACATTTGTACTTTGCAAAGATCTTTGTGTGCAATGTGGAGAAGCCACAGGAACAGGGAATGGCTGGAACTGGCTGTTTGTCTAGGGACGGTTGACGTGGTCCAGAGGAGAGATGATAGCAGTCAGGACTCTGGTGATGGCTAGAAGAAGTGAATGGATTTCACAGAGTGCCAGTGTAGCACCAAGGGGTCTTGCTGATGAGTTGAATGGAGGGCATGAATGAGAGGAGGACGTAGGCTTCAGGGTTTGATGGAAAGTGGGATTATTCCTTTTTGCTAAGAAAGAGAATGCTAGAGTAGGTTTAGGAAGAGAGTGTGGGGTTAGTTTTGGTCATGTGTATGAGAGGTGCTGGTTGGACAAAGAGGAATTGCTGAAGAAAGATGGCTGCCATATTCTTCCTTACCCAGATTGCTGAGGCTTTGGAGCAAGTCATTGAGTAAGGAAGTTTCTAGCTCAGGTGGGGCCAATTTCCAGGATAGTATAGAACTCAGGTCTCTGCTGTATCTTTCCACTTTCTGAAACTGGGCTTCTTTAGGCATTCAGCATCTCTTTCTGTTCTAGCTTGAAATATCTCCTCTCAGGCATTCCAAGCTGGCCAGACAAACATAATATCCAGGACATGGTCTGCCTTCAGCCAAATCTGGTTTAGTAAATAGGGCAAGAGAGCCCAGAGGCTGCGACTGGTGAGGGATATAGGTCCCTGAGAGTCAGCACGTAGCCTCCTTGACCACTGCTGTCCCTTGGGTATGAACCAGGAGTGTGGCCTTGGCACCTGGCTGGAGGCTGCCAGTAGGAAAGAGCCAGAGGGACTGGACAGGATTTCTCGTTTTCTTATGAGCCATCGAACTGAGAGATGAGAAGAGGGATGTTGTTTGTGATGATGGTGGGTTTATTTGCAGGGGCAGTCAGGAAGAACTTCCAGACTTGGTCAATGAAAGGAATCAGTTGAAAAATGTATTTTGGGAAAATGTAAAAATACAAAAAAGCACCGACAGGCCCAAATTTTTATTTTTGCTTCAGATTTTTTCTTTTTAATTGTGAAATATAGCATATACAGAAAGTACATAAGGGCCCTCCCCTGGTGGCACAGTGGGTTAAGCAACGCACAATGAAGCAAAACGTAGCCACAGCAGCACGAGTTTGATCCCTGCCGATCCCAGATGCCGGCCAGAGAGGTGACCCACATGGCGCTGCAGACTCTCCTGCCTTGCCCGCTGCTCCCCTCAGCAGTGTGTTTCAGTCAGTCTGCCTGTTCTGCTCCCCGCTCTGTATCGTGGATCCTCGCACTTCTGGCCTGTCCCCAGTTCTTATATCAATAAAAAAATAAATCTTTAAAAGAAAAAAAAGAGAAAGTACATAAAACACAGAGCTAAGTAATCAATAATTATAACGTGCCCCTGAGTCAAGAATTAGACTGTGGTTGGCCTACGGAAGCACTTGCTTTGTCTTTCTCAGTCACGCTCCCTTTCTCCCCTTCTTGGATTGACTGTTACTCCAACATGGTTAATCATTTCCTTTTCCCTATGTAGTGTTGCTATCTAGTTTTGAAACCTCTAGGCAGTATATTTTAGCATTAAATATTTTTGAACTTTCAACATATATCTATCATGCTATATGTATTATTTTAATTTTTTTAAAGATTTATTTATGCATAAAGATCTGGGGTGTTGACCCAGGTGCGGGGGAGGGGGATGAGAGGATTCACCAGAGACAGAGTGGGGGAGCAGAACAGGCAGATCTACTGAAACACACTGCTGAGGGCAGCAGCTAGCCAGACAGGAGAGGTCTGCTGGCTGCGCCATGTGGGTCATGCCCCAGTGGCTGCCATTAGCTTGATAGTGCTGAAACTCAACGCTCTTGAGCCACCAGGGAGGCCCATGTATTATTTTATATCTTGCTTCTTTTGCTTTACATTCTTTTGTAAGCTTCATCCATGTTATTGTAGCTCATTATTTTCTTTGTTGATTAGTATTCCATTATATGAATGATCACATTCTATGTATCCAAGCTGTGTTGTTAAACATTTAAGTTGTCTCCAGCCTGGAAGCAATTGTGACTAATGTGACTGTGAGTAGTCTTCTGTATATCCTGGTATACTGGGATCAAGCTTCTCTAGATATGTACTTAGAGGACTGGAATTGCTAGATAAAAGGATATGCATACCTTCAGTTTACTAGAAAACATTGTGATATATATTTATGGTTTTAATTTGCATTTTCCTGAATACTAGTGAGATGAAGCACCATTTTAGATGTTTACTGGCATTTTAATTTCTTTTGTGATGTGCGTTCAAATTTTTGGCCTATTCTTTTATATCTGTCATTTTTGTAAGATTAATAGAAATTTTTAAATACACTACATATGAATTCTTATGTATTGGTAAAAGGTGAAAGTTATACAATCTGAAGAGAAACAAGAGCATGAGAGTCCTTATATCTTGGAAATATGTTCTATTCTGTGGCTGACTTTTTCATTTTTTTGTGTGTCTTCTGTTGAACAGAAATTCTAGACTTATAGGTAGTCATTCATCAGAATTTTTATGATAGTGTTTATTGTGTCTTTTTTTTTTTTTTATTCATACAAGAACTGGGGTACAGGCCAGAAGTGCGGGGGTTGAGAGGATTCACCAGAGACAGAGTGGGGAACAGAACAGGTAGACTAAGTGAAATACACTGCTGAGGGGAGCAGCGGGCGACACAGGAGAGGTTTGCCGCACCATGTGAGACACTTCCTGGCCAGCGGCAGGGGTCGAACTCCTGCTGCAGTGGTTGCGGGTTTGCTTCATCCACTGCGCTTATTGTGTCTTATTTTTAAAAATCCTTTCATACCACAAAGGCATGACTTTACCTCTTATGCTCTAAAAAGTCTATAGATTTTCCTGTCATTTTAGACATCATCGAGATTTTTAAAAATTATTATTTATTTAATTATATTCAACATCATTTGTATTCCCCAGGGAGTTCCCACCACCGTTTCACCCATGCACCATCAGTCCCTTGTGCTCCTTCTGCCCTCATCCCTGTCTTTGCCCTCTCCTCCCTAACCCCCATAGTCCCTTTGGTATATCTTTGACCTTTTGGTCTTGTTGAGTTTTTTGTTTGTTTGTTTGTTTTTGGTTGTAATTGCCCATTTCCATGAGCTTACTCTTCTTTTTTTGTTGTTGTTGTAGTTGTTGCTCTTTCACATTCCTTCCAAAAGTGAAGCCATCCGATATTTTTCTCTTGCCTTCTGACTTGTTTCACTGAATATAATTCCGTCTAGCTCCATCCATGTTCCTATAAATGGCCCTAGTTTGTCATTTTTGATTGCTGAATAATATTCCACTGCACATATGTACCACATCTTCTTGATCCAGTCATCTATTTTGGGGCATTTAGGTTGTTTCCAGGTCTTACCTATGGTAAATAGTGTTGCAATAAACATAGGGGTACAGGTGCTCTTTTGTATTGGTGTTTTTGACATATTCTTGACATGCTATAAATGGGTGCTGCCATTCACTGCATCAAGACAAAACATACTCAGTATGTAAGACCTTCACTAGAAAAGAATTTTATTTTATTATTTTTTTAAGATTTATTTATTTATGCATACAAGCACTGGGGTACAGGCCAGAGGTGTGGGTGGAGTGAGAAGATTCACCACAGAGAGCGGGGAGCAGAACAGGCAGATCAACAGAAGTACACTGCTGAGGGGAGCAGCGGGCACAGCAGGAGAGGTCTGCTATGCCATGTGGGTCCCCTCCCTGGCCGGCAGCAGGGATTGAACTCATGCTGCAGTGGCTGAGGTCCGCTTCATAGTGCGTTGCTTAACCCACTGCGCCACCAGGGAGGCCCGAAAAGAATTTTAATAGAATTAGTTTTCATAGAAAGAGAAGAGAGAATAATTGTTTTCCAATGAAACCCAAAGTTATCCATCCCCATGTAGATAAATGTCCAGGCAAAGAGTACTGGCCCAAATCAGAGCTGCTAAGGTCTGAAAACTTGCCACAGGTCTAAGGTACCTTCTAGTGGGGAGCCAAAGGAAAGTGGCAAAGCGGCTAGGCAAGTCTGGAAGGAAAGGAGCAAAGTCAAAGTAGAAATCACGGTAACAGCTGTGATTGTCAGCCTCCCAACAGTCACTCACGTCTCTTCCAAGTGTCTCTACATGTCTTATACTGTGTGTCACCCTTCATGTCCCCCAAGTCCCTGATGCAGTTCAAAACAAAAACTGCTTCTTCTTCAGATGTCTCTCTGTTCCATGTGCCTCCTACAAGTCTTCCAGCTCTTTTCTGAATGCCCTTTTTTAGCTTCCCCTCACTGCTCAGCTCTATCCCTCATTAGGTGGGGCAGGGAACATGGGGCCTCCCCTTTCTATGGAGCTCACACTGTTGCACAACTCCTGCTCTGTCTATACCCATAACTCGAGAATGGTCCTCTATCCAGAATGATAAGGGTCTCCAGTGATTCTGATTTGGGCCAGGTCTGGGAACTATGGCCTGAGAATATTGCTTCTTAAGTGACAGAAACTTGTTCTGGGACCTTGGATTATGCTTTGTCTTGAGTGGTCAGAGGCCTAGGTTAGTGATAATAACAGGTAATATTTCCTGAGTGTTTACTATATAACTCACTATAAAGATATTACTCTCCCATTTTTATTATTATTATTTTTTAAAGATTTATTTATTTATATATATAAGAGCTGGGGTACAAGGCCAGAGTCCAGGGAGGTGAGAGGATTCACCAGAGACAGAGCAGAACAGGCAGATTGGCTGAAACACACTGCTGAGGGGAGCAGCAGGCAAGGCAGGAGAGGTCCGCTGCGCCATGTGGGTCCCCTCCCTGGTTGGCTGGCAGCAGGGATTGAACTCTTGCTGCAGTGGCTGCGGTTTGCTTCACAGTGCGTTGCTTAACCCACTGCGCCACCAGGGAGGCCCCCATTTTTATTCTTATAGCTTCAGAAGCTTCTAATACAACTCTGGCTTGGGAGACATGTTCCTGCAGCAGGGACAATTCAGGAGGGATGAAGGGAGAAGTGGACTGGGGTTGGAAGACCCCCTTTTTCTCATCTTAACTACACCTTTCCTCCCTCTGCACTGGACAGAGCCTCTTCTGTTTCTCTCCATCTGATTTCCTGTTTCCTCCTCTGACTTTGGACTACCTGGCTCCCTGAATACCTCTTCTTAAGCTCCCTCCTTTGCTCTCTCTCACCTCCACTTGGTAAGAACAGGATCCTGGAGTCTGGGAAGGGGAGCATCTCCTGGTTCTGGTGCATGGACCCTGTCAAGGGTTGGTCCCACAAACCTCCTTCCCGCAGAAAGAGGCCTATGGAAGACTGGAAAGTTCAGCTGAAAAGATAGACAGTAAATCAACTTTGGCTTTTCAGCCAGAGGTGCTAAATGCCCCATCAGGGCATTTAGAAAGGGAGGCCATTTTTGACAAACTTGATTGAACTGTAAAATACACACAGACAAGTGCTTAGATCCTAAACTTTTCTTTTTTTTTTTTTTAAAGATTTATTTATTTATGCATACAAGCACTGGGGTACAGGCCAGAGGTGTGGGGATGGTGAGAGAATCCACCAGACAGAGCAGGATGCAGAATAGGCAGATTGACAGAAGCACACTACTGAGGGGAGCAGCAGGGGCACAGCAGGAGAGGTCTGCTGTGCCATGTGGGTCCCCTCCCCCCGCCAGCAGCAGGGATCCAACTCGTGCTTCAGTGGCTGCGGTTTGTTTCATAGTGTGTTGCTCAACCCACTGTGCCACCAGGGCGGGCCCAGATCCTAAACTTTTAACACGGTGCATATACCTACTTTGGATCAGCTCACAAGACCGAACGTCACCAACAGCCCAGAAGTCCTCTTCCAGCCACTTTCCTGGAGTGCGGTGGGGGAGTATTTTATGGTTCTCAATGACTGAGGGGTTCTGTTGGTATTTTGCGGTGGGGTGTAGGGTGGAAACCCTGCATTGCATGGGAGAGTCCTACAGCACAGACTTGTCCTGCCCACATAACCCATGACAAAGGAGCTGCCCGGGGCCTGGGGAGCAGGAGGGACCAGGGAGGTGTGGGTGTGGGTGTGTGTGGGGGTGCTGGGGGCGTGTAGTGTGTCTGTGGACCAGAAGGATGCAGAGCTACTGTGAAGTGTCCACATGGTCTCCACTCCCCAGGTCTCCGGAACGCCCCTCGCTGCTGGGCAGTGATCCAGCCTCTGCTGTGTGCCGTGTACATGCCCAAGTGTGAGAACGACAGGGTGGAACTGCCCAGCCGCACCCTCTGCCAGGCCACCCGTGGGCCCTGTGCCATCGTGGAGAGGGAGCGGGGCTGGCCCGACTTCCTGCGCTGTACCCCCGACCACTTCCCCGAGGGCTGTCCGGTGAGTGCTCTATGGGGCCAGGCCCCTCGCTCAGCTTAGGGCTGAGCAGGCCCAGGCAGGGTCTGGGACAGGGGCGGCAGGAGGCTCAAGCAGAGCAGTCAGGAGCCTTCTCCCTTGGGAGCCCCTGAGTCTGCACTGTGGGGTCAGCAGGCCACAAACCCAAACTAAAGCGTGCTGGCTGGGCTAGTTGATCAGGGGTATTCTTTTTTTTTTTAAATAGTTGTTTTTTTTTTTTTTATAATCAGGATGGAGGTTTTTTTTTAAGATTTATTTATTTATGCACACAAGAGCTGGGGTACAGGCCAGAGTCGCAGGAGGTGAGAGGAATCACCAGACAGAGTGGGGAGCAGAACAGGCAGATTGGCTGAAACACACTGCTGAGGGGAGCAGCAGGCAAGGCAGGAGAGGTCCGCTGCGCCATGTGGGTCCCCTCCCTGGCTGGCCGGCAGCAGGGATCGAACTCATGCTGCAGTGGCTGCGGTCCGCTTCATAGTGCGTTGCCCAACCCACTGCGCCACCAGGGAGTCCCGATCAGGGGTATTCTGTTTATTCGTAAAAATTACTTGTGTTCAAGTTTATTTCAAGCTTCGGCTCAATAAGTATTGGGGTGTTATGGGAACCGTGGATGACAGGAACCTCCTCAGGAAGTTTATACTGTATTTAGAGAGTCAAGGCAGGTAAAACAGCTCAAGACACCAACAGAGACGTGACCTAGCTGGTCGGGGAAGAACAGCATAGAAGTGATAATAATAACGACAGTAATAATGGTGATAGTCATGCTATTATTGTTATCTGTTATCTTCCAAATACTGTTATTAGCATTTTAGAGCTATTTACATTTAGCTCTTAAACCATACCATGATATTATAGGGAGTGCTATTTTATAGATGGGGAAACAGGTAACAGGTAACAGATCATTTGCTCAAGACCACACGTTGTCACTGAGCTACCAGGCTGGGCTTCCAATCCAGGAGGTGGTCTCCAGCACCTGTGCCCTCAGCCACTCTGGCATGCTACCCCTGCACATCTTAGGAGACCAAAGGTCACCTGTCTGCCTGCTTCCCCTTTCTGCACTGACAACTCCCCTTCCCTTGTACCAGAATGAGGTGCAGAACATCAAGTTCAACAGTTCAGGCCAGTGTGAGGCTCCCTTGGTTCGGACTGACAACCCCAAGAGCTGGTACGAGGATGTGGAGGGCTGTGGGATCCAGTGCCAGAACCCGCTCTTCACTGAGGCCGAGCACCGGGACATGCACAGCTACATCGCCGCCTTCGGGGCTGTCACGGGCCTCTGCACGCTCTTCACCCTGGTTAGCGGAGGGAGGGCAGGCCTTTGGGTGAAGGAGGCAGGGAAGAGAAAGGGGGTGGGGACACTCAGCTTGAAGAATGGGAAGGGAGCTGGGGTGGGCAGAGGTGGAGCTGGTAGTCTCCAGGGAATGGTTGTGATGAGAGGGGTCTGGGTACCTGCAGTGGCAAAATTACCTGAACCTCATAGAACGGTCCCCACTTCTCTCTTCTAGGCCACATTTGTGGCTGACTGGCGGAATTCAAATCGCTACCCTGCCGTCATTCTCTTCTACGTCAATGCATGTTTCTTTGTGGGCAGCATTGGCTGGCTCGCCCAGTTCATGGATGGTGCTCGCCGGGAGATCGTCTGCCGTGCAGATGGCACCATGAGGCTTGGGGAGCCCACGTAGGTGTCTTGGGGCCTCAGAGTTGAGGGTGAGGGGAGGAAGGCTGAAGTGTGTGTTTAGCAGAAAAGGGACAGGTTGGACTTGGAAACCAGAGAGCCCAAAATGACCTCCCCAAGTGACACCTCATGTGTCTACACAGCTCCAATGAGACACTGTCCTGTGTCATCATCTTTGTCATCGTGTACTACGCCCTGATGGCTGGTGTTGTCTGGTTCGTGGTCCTCACCTATGCCTGGCACACCTCCTTCAAGGCCCTGGGCACCACCTACCAGCCTCTCTCGGGCAAGACCTCCTACTTCCATCTGCTTACATGGTCACTCCCCTTTGTCCTCACTGTGGCAATCCTTGCTGTGGCCCAGGTACAGTGATGCTGGGGCGTGGGGACCTGAGTGGGACAGGCGTGGCTGAGTGGGACAGCGACCAGCTCCATCCCTCCCACCCCTTCCTGCTGCAGGTGGATGGTGACTCCGTGAGCGGCATCTGTTTTGTGGGCTACAAGAACCACCGGTACCGAGCCGGCTTTGTGCTCGCCCCAATTGGCCTAGTGCTCATCGTGGGAGGTTACTTCCTCATCCGAGGTGAGTGAGGACCAGGCCAGGACCAGTGGGGCAGCAGAATGTGCTGAGAACTTGCTCTGTGTGAGCGCGAGGAGCTGATCTGCTGCTTTCTCAGCGGGTTCTCAGTGGACCCCACAGGAACGTGGTACAAAATAGAAGGTGCCCCATCTAGGCAGACACAGCACCCTGGGCACTTGGTGTGGGATAGTATCTTTGTACCAGCCAGAAAAATGCACCCCTTTCTCCAGAATCTTGTGCAGAGACTCATAGTTTCAGTGGAACTTAGGCTAGGTTTTAGTGCCTGCTCTGCCATGACCCAAGTGCATGGTCTACACGCACCAACGTGGGACATCTGTGAGCACCCTGAATTTCTGTATACTGTCAATCTTTTGGAGCATAGTTTCTCATCTTCCGCCTGCCCACAAAACACACATAAATTCTCTATTCCCTAAATTCCTTGTGTCAACCTGCCACCTCCACCATAAACCTGCACGTGTTTGCTTAGCTCGTTTTTGTTGAGTTTACTTTGTGTCAGGTTCCTCGCCCGGTACTGTCAACCTTGCATTCAGCCCACCTCTTTCCCCTCTTTCTGGCCACATCTGGGTCCTTGATTTATGTGTCGTATCTGTGCTGGCTGTGCAGTAGCCACTGACCATGTGTGTTGGAACTAGCCCAAGTGGAGATGTGTCATATGTGTAAAATACACATCACCTTTCAAAGACAGCACAAAAATGAAATGATAATTGGGATAGATCAACTTTATAAAAATATATTAACATTTTAAAAAAACTTATTTATACATACAAGAACTGGGGTACAGGCCAGAGGGGGTTGGTGAAAGGACTCGCCAGAGACAGAAAGGGAGAACAGGCAGACTGAAATACACTGCTGAGGGGAACAGTGGGCCAGACAGGAGAGGTCTGCTGCGCCACGTGGGTCAGTTCCCTGGCCGGGGATGGAACTGGTGCTGCAGTGGCTGTGGATAGCTTCACAGTGCTGCAACTTAACCTCTTGCGCCACCAGGGTGGCCCCGCCAAATACATTGAAATTAACGAGTCATTTTACTTTTTGAATATGCCATTAGAAAATTTGAGATTATGTGTGTGATGACTCACATTGTATTTCTATGGGATAGCACTGTCCTCCAGTTTCTTTTTATGCCTTTTCTAGCATAACAGCTTTGACCTGGCTGCTGACTTAGGGGTGGCTATAGTGGCAGGAAGGAGTATGGAGCAAGTTCTGGATGATTCTAGCTGATGGGGGTAAAGGAAGGAGTCTTGGAGCCCTTGGTGGCTTTTATGCTTTTATTACAGAGGTGACATCAGGCACATGGCAGGCAGGTGTGCATGGCCCACTGTTCCCCTCAGCAGTGTATTTCAGTCTGCCTGTTCTCCCAGCGCATCTCATCCTCTCGGCTGCTTTGCTGCTCTCGTCTCATTCTGCTGCTCTGTGTTCCGCTGCTCTTGCTGCTGCTGGCGTCCTCATGACGCCGCCTCTACATGTCCATGTCCAAATGCAGGTGCGCCCACTTGTGCATGCCCACCTAGGCATGCGCGCAGCACCGCAGGTGTCCATCATTATACCAGTGGCAGGAGGGTGGAAAGACCTAATAGTTCTCTGACCCTACATTGGCCCAGCCATGACTGAGACACCTCCCCTCACTTTGGCCTGCACTCTTTCCCAGTCTTTGCAATCCCTGGGTGACCTGCCACCAGTTGCACTCTATTTCTCCAATTCCCCAAGCTCTAAATCAGCACAGGTATGACCAGACCTGAGCTTGCAGCATCAGGGGAGCCCCCTGCTCCTCCCAGAACGTGACCTCGCCCCACTCATGTCTGAATCTCCCTGTGTTCAGGAGTCATGACCCTGTTCTCCATCAAGAGCAACCATCCTGGGCTGTTGAGTGAGAAGGCTGCCAGCAAGATCAACGAGACCATGCTGCGCCTGGGTGAGGGCCCAGGGATCTGGCCTGAGCTGCTGCCAGTCCAGCGCTACACCCTCCTGGAAAAGGGTCCTGGAAACACAGCAAACTAGTGGGACAAGCTAACATCCATGGGCCAAGATAAGGCAGAGAGAGAGAAAAGGGGACGAGAGGGTGGTGGTGGTAGTTCAAAGAAGGGAACCCGCTCAGATGGAAGAGCTCAAGTCCCTGCCTAGCCTGCATCCTCATGCGCAGTCCCTCCCACTCGGGTCCTTCCACAGTTGCCTCGAGTGCCGCCCTTGCCTTGTTTTGAAGAATACATTTCTCGAACTGAGCCCAGGGTTTATTCCCCCCAGACTCGTGCCTTTCAGGCCACGTGGGGCAAACACCCTCTCCCACTGCTGCTGCCCCCTTTGGGCTTAGTAACACCTACCCTGTTCCCTCCACAGGCATTTTTGGCTTCCTGGCCTTTGGCTTTGTGCTCATCACCTTCAGCTGCCACTTCTACGACTTCTTCAACCAGGCCGAGTGGGAGCGCAGCTTCCGGGACTACGTGCTGTGAGTAGGTGGTCAGGGCTTGGGGGCAACAGTGGTAGGAGCTGGACCTGGACCACAGACCCAGCAGGGCCAGTCCTCCTCTGCTCTCTGGCAGGGCTCTGTCAGAAACTGCCCATCTTGCTCCGGGGTACCCAAGACATCAGATACTCTGTAATTTGCAAACATGGCAAATAGCCCTCCAGTCACTGCTCAACTCTGCCCTTCTCTCTGCACCCCAGGCTGTCTGGCTGATGTGTTTATGACTGTAGGAAGCCCTGAGTTTGGTGGGGGGGGAGGGGGGGCTGGTGCTTCTCTGACCAGCTGTTTTGCCTGCAGAAATTGCTCTCTCTACTTCTCATGTCCTGTTAGGGTTTCTTGTATACCCCTTCAGGNGGGGGGGGGGGGGGGGGGGCTGGTGCTTCTCTGACCAGCTGTTTTGCCTGCAGAAATTGCTCTCTCTACTTCTCATGTCCTGTTAGGGTTTCTTGTATACCCCTTCAGGGAAGTAATCGCCTCTCTGCAGGCTATTACTACTTGTTTGCTAGTTTTGCCTCTGCTTTTTTTGTGTCTGAGTGAGGATGAATATGAGACAAGAGGGTATCACAACTGCTGAAAGATGAGCCATACCTCCCGCCACCAGGAATCACAGTTAAAATGGAACAATAGTGGACACATATCCACACCCTGACTGCTTCTGACTCTTAAAGCTGCAGCTTTCAGCGTGGGGAGCATTAAACCATGCTGGGGTCCCACCCCTGAGATTTGCTTTAATTGTATGGGTGGGGCCCAGACACTAGTAGTTATTAAAAGCTCTCAGGTGACGCTAATAAGTACCCAGGGCTGTGAATCAGTCCTTTGGGGTTTAGTTCTTTCTAAAGTCTTTGGAGTGACTGGTTGTCTGGGTACCCGCCCAGGAGACCCAGAAGGTCTTATCTGTCTACTGCTTCTCATCACAGATGCCAGGCCAATGTGACCATTGGGTTGTCCACCAAGAAACCCATCCCTGATTGTGAGATCAAGAATCGCCCCAGCCTCCTGGTGGAGAAGATCAACCTGTTTGCCATGTTTGGAACCGGCATTGCCATGAGCACCTGGGTATGGACCAAGGCCACGCTGCTCATCTGGAGGCGCACCTGGTGCAGGTGGGGTTAGCAGCCAGCCTGTTCGGATCCTTGCCCCGCTCTCTCAGTCTCTGCACTCTGTCTTTAGGCTTTATGTGCTCCCAAGGCTCCCAGCGCACAGCACAGCCTTGGGTGAGCCACCTTCTCTGTGACTCACCACTGCCCCCTAGTGACAGCTCTTGTCCTCTGGAGGACCAGCTAAGGTTTCAAGTAGGATCTTGTAAGGGTGGAATGGTTGGAGAACTGCACATCCAGGAACTCTGTATTCCAGGCCTAAGTCTCAGCCCTTGGGGGACTTGAAGTCTTCTGGAGGCTCCTTCCCTGGAGGGAATGGATTTGAGGTATTTCCCAGTATGTGATGGGAAGCTGCTGTTCACTGCTTCCACTCCTCCATGCTTTCCGCCCTCAGGTTGACAGGGCAGAGTGATGATGAACCCAAACGGATCAAGAAGAGCAAGATGATTGCCAAGGCCTTCTCCAAGCGGCGGGAGCTGCTGCAGAACCCAGGCCAGGAACTCTCCTTCAGCATGCACACCGTCTCCCACGATGGGCCTGTGGGTAAGCTTTGGCCCCTTCTACCAAGGCCACTAAACACCCCCATTGCCCAGGGGGTGGACATGAGCACTGTCTGGAAGGTGTGAGGAATAAGGCACTTGTCCACTCTTCACATACTCACTCCTCTCCCATATTCCTTCTTCCCCAGCCAACTCGGCCCTGTTCCTGCCCTAGGGTTCCATGGTTTGCTTTGGTTCCAGAAGGCCTCCTCTCCTTCTCCTGCCTTCTCCAGTTGCTCTCCCTGGGCTACAATGTGTGGGTTCCAGGTCTCTGCTCTGATGAAGGCTGGGTGGAGAGCACTGTGGTTACTAGGGCCTAGTGGTTCTATGTTAGATTTAGTGGGAGAGGTTGACTGGGGAAGAGGAATGGTGCTGAGTAAGGGAGGACCTGCACCAGGCAATCACGAGTCCTTATCTTTTCATCCTGACAGCGGGTTTGGCCTTTGACCTCAATGAACCCTCAGCTGATGTGTCCTCTGCCTGGGCCCAGCATGTCACCAAGATGGTGGCTCGGAGAGGAGCCATACTGCCCCAGGATGTGTCTGTCACCCCTGTGGCAACTCCAGGTATGGGGTTCAGGGTTCTGTAGGAAGGTTGGGGGCGGGGTACTAGAGGCTGGGTGTCTCTAGCACTGGAGAATGAGGGACTGCCAAAGGGGAGGAAAGAGGTAAAAACCCGGAGGGTTTGAAATGTGAGGCTGAGGGACTAGAGGTTAGTCAGGGGCCCCAGAGCCAGAAAATTAGGGTTCATGGAAGGAAGGGTGATGTGGACAGAGCCCGGGTGCTGGGCTCATGTGGTCTCTCTGTGCCTCGGTCAGTGCCTCCAGAGGAAAAAGCCAACCTGTGGCTGGTGGAGGCAGAGATCTCCCCGGAGCTGGAGAAGCGCCTGGGCCGGAAGAAGAAGCGGAGGAAGAGGAAGAAGGAGGTGTGCCCACTGGGGCCACCCCCTGAGCTCCAGCACCCTGCCCCTGGCCCTAGCGCTGTTCCTCACCTGCCTCAGCTGCCCAGGCAGAAGTGTCTGGTGGCCACAGGTGCCTGGGGAGCGGAGGAACCCTGCCGACAGGGAGCCTGGACACTGGTCTCCAACCCCTTCTGTCCAGAGCTCAGTCCCCTTCAGGATCCGTTTCCACCTGGCGGCCACGCCCCCACGGCCTGGGCTCAGGGCCGCTGGCAGGGGCGGGGGCCCATTCATTCCCGCACCAACCTGATGGAGGCAGAGCTCATGGACGCGGACTCAGACTTCTGAGTCTGGAGAGCTGGACCTGGAACAGGAAAGAAGGATAAAACCCATCCAAGATGCTTCTTCCTCCCTCAGCATGCCTCCCAGGATCTCCTCTTCCAGGGGACCTGTGGGCCCAGCGCCCTCCCTGGAGAGTTCTAGATGTCTGGCTCGCAGCAGCAGGACTGTGGGAAGAGCCTTGACATCTCCACGGGTAGGCCTCATCCGGGGGCAGGGCCCTGGAGCTCGGGGTCCTAGTTTCTGCCCTGCCAGCTGGAGTCTGGCTGGCAGCATCTGTCTCCCCCTAGGTTATGGGGCTGCAGGCTTGTGGTAGGACAATAAAGGCAAAGGCAGGAAGGACAGTGCCCAGAATGAGTTGTGGTGGCCAGGGAGACGGTTAAGCCCATGTTTGTCAGATGAGGGCTCGTTGCCCTTTTCTGTGCCAGTGGGTGCCCTCTGCTGGCAGTCTCAGACCAAAAGTGTTTGTTGTGCCATTAGCCCTTTGTCTAAGTGGGGACAGGGCTCCCTTCATCCTCTTCCATGCAGTTGTGGGGCTGGGAGTGCCTGTTCCCATAGGGGTTCCAGCCTCTCTTCACAGGCATCCAGCTGGCCCTGCCTCAGACAGTCACCCTCCTGTGTTCTGCTCCTCCTCTCCTCCCCCATTACAGCCCAACTAGGCCACCCTCTTCCTGTTTCCCGTTTGTTGATTAGTACCCAGAAGTGTTGAATTCTCTACCCTCTCCCATTCACCTCTACCCTTTTGCTGCTGGGCTCTATCTCCAGGTGAGGGATTGATTCAGCCATCGAGCCTAGTGTGGTTTAGAAGCAGTGACTGACGGGGAGCCTCAGGGCCTCCAAGAAACATTTGTTATCTCTTCCACATACCCACTCAGTGGGGGATGGGACCCCCTGACTTAAGGAGCTACTCTGGGAAGCTGCTAGAGCTTCATCAGACAGGAAGGCTTCCTTCAACTTCCACAACCAACAGGCGAGGAGAGTCCCACCTCATAACCCCAACCATGTCCCCAAGGGCCCAATTTCAAGAACCAGACAGCAGGAAGCCTTAGGAGCTGGCTGAATTCCAGATAGGAGGATAGAGATGGGAAGAAAACATATAAACAGTAAATAAAAGGTTTTTGTATAAACTCTTGGTGTGATTCTTTCCTTAGGCTCTGGTCTGATCCTGATCTTATTTTCCTTCCACTTCCTCCTAAGGCTGGCCGAAGGGCCAAGAGCTTGGTGCCAATGAGGTCACACAACTGAACAGATATATCTACTGATGTCAATGAGCTGGCCGTCCTTCCTGGCAGTTGGCTCTGTATAGACAAAAGCTCTTGTGTGGCCACAGCTGCCTCACTGCACACCGATCATAGGATGATTGAGCAAGACCAGGTGGCTTGCCCCCCGGGTGATGATTGGAAGCAAGTGTGTCCCCCTGCTAGTGGATATGGGCATGGTCCCTGTGGCAATCCTGGGCCCCACTTCTGGGGGCCTCTTGCTCTCTACAAGGGATGTCAGGGAGACCAGATTTATTCAGACTTCCCCCAAGGGAAGCCTGCTCACCCCACTTTACGTTAGCAGGAGCCTGGGACTGGGTTGCCAGGACTCAAGCACATGGAAAGGAGATGTGTGGAAGACAAGGGGTGGTACCCAGTCTTGGAGAATATTGTACGTATTGACCAGGTTGGTTTGGGGGAGCGTGTTATGGGGAATTTAGCATTTTGCCCAGAGCCTGATTCTAAGGGCAGGGGAAATGGAACTAATAAATAGCATATTCTAGGTAATTCTCATCGGTATTATTCTGATAGCAAATTCTTACTGAGTGTGTGCTGGGCTCTCCACTGGTTGTAACTGGTTGACTCACAACAGACCTATGAGGCACTGTTAACACCCCCAAGATACTAAGGTACAGAGAGTTTTGATAGTTTGTCTAAAGCTACACAGACAAGTGGTAATCTGGGGTTCCATCAGGAACCAGTCTTGCCCACTGCTCTCCTGCCTCTTTAATTCAGAGGGATCAGAGGAGCTAGTTTTATATAGAACAAGCTCAGTGAAGCTAAAGGACTTGGGCTAAACCTCACGGCTAGTAAGGAGCAGACACAGCCCAGGACTTCCTGACAGAAGTACATTTTCACTCTCAACTCTGACCTTTGGTTTTCCCTCCTACCCAGGTTTCCCATACTTTGTCCCCCTGGCTGCCCTACTTCCCCTTGTGTCTGCTCACCTCATTCATTCTTGCCTTCATTCCTACTCAGCTTTTTTTTTTTTTTTTTACCTTTATAAACACCACTATTCAAAAACAAAGTATCAGTGTTGTTTGGTGATCTTTTCTGGAAAAGGGGAAAATGTTAATAATTTTCTTTCATCCCTGTGGACATTCCCTCTGTCCTGTCTTTCTGTTGTAATTCTGTAGGAATTACAAAAAGGGTGGGGTGGTTGGGGTGAAAAGAATTCAAACTGAGCTTTCAAAAGCTGGGTAATGTTACCTTTCTAGGTCTGACTGTCTCTGTGACACTAGAGGGTGCTGTGAGTCCACCTTCTGAGAATGTGGCCATCAGGGACACCCCCCCCCCCCCCAAACCAAGAAATCTTGGCAGCATTTTTTAAAGGAGTCTAGATCTAACAACTGAGCAATAGTGAGGGTCCGCTTTCCTACCAAAGCCCCTGAGTTAGGTCCTTGGAGGAAGCCGCTCTGGGTCCAAGAGGAGCTTGGTTTGGGGGGCTCCCTGTAACTTCCCTGAGACAGGCCTCCAAGCATTCACTGCTCAGGCAAGCTCTGCCCTCAGATGCCCCATGGGACCCCCGGCCCCTCAGCAATTTTCCATCTTCCCAGTTTCTGAGTCTGCCCGTGGTTCTCCCCTGTCTTTTAAACCATCTATCCATTGTGCTAACCCTTCCTCTGTCTGTCTGCTTAAGTTTTGTTTTTCTTAAGAAGTGGGGGGGGGGGGTTGGGGGGAGCACAGAGAACAATCTAATATTGAATGTTTTAATATTCCTACTATTTGGAATCAACAACTTGCTTCCAGTCTATATTTTTTAAGAAATATAATTGATTTAGCTGTAAGTCCTATTTGTTCGCCTGTCCTGCTGTTCTCCCACTTTTCCCTTCCTCGACAGAAAAACAACTGTTTTAACTTAGTGGGTTTTCTTCCAATCCGTTTTTATACTTGTGTATCTGCATGTGGAGATATGCATCCATGAACAATTTCTGTATTGTTTTTGCCTAAAGTTTTAAATTTTCAATAAATCTATACATGACATAGTTTGAAGAGTCAAATAGTTCCAGAGGCTACCTCAACATTGTGATCTCAACAACCCACTGCCTATCCCATCATTTCCTGTTCCTGGGAACAAACTACTTTATTTTATTTATTTATTTTTTAAGGGTCTTTTATTGATTTATTATTTTTTTAATATAATTTTTAAAATTTACATATATTTGACATCAATTGTAACCCCCATGTATTCCCCATCACTGTAACACCAGAGCACCATCACCTCAGTCCCCAGTGCTCCTGTCCGCCCTCCACCCTTTCCCTCTTCCCTCCCCACCAGTGTCCCCAGTTTGTCCTTGTCTTTTCATTTTTGGTTTTTGTTTCTTTCTTGTTGTTATTATTATTAATGTTCTTAAACTACTTTATTTTAAATGATTGCTCCTTATATGTCTACTTAAATATATACCTTCATTTGTCTGAGTAATAAATAGCATGTGATCTTCAGAATGTTCACTTTTTTTTTTTTGACAAGAGAAAAATACCAAAAGGAAGTTTAATGATAACACGTATAACTCCTGTATGCATGGGAGAAAATCGGTAAAAATTAGTAACTTTCCAACATTCTTGAATATTCGTTTCCGATATTATCATTTGATTTCCCAATACAGAGGATAAGGATTTCGTTTTTTCATTCTTTGCCTAGAAGGAGGAAAACAAGAAGTGGAAGGGGGAGGATCCAATAGTAACAGTTTGAAAGCTGGAAAGCAAATGATAGATGGAAATTTAGCCAACTTTAAAAAGTTAGTCTTAACCAGCAGTAGGGAAAATGTATACTGCAACACCCCAAACGGTTCTGAATTAGAAGCAGCAAATAATTCAGAAGGTGGAGATAAAAGCAGGAGCATTGTTTCCTGATCCCCTACCTAATTCTTCAGTTAGATGTAACGGCCTTTCTTAATGTTGGCTGATTGTCAGTTTATTCTCTAGAGAAGGCAAACAGTCTGCAATATTTTGAAGGTATTATCTTCTAGCTTACACAGCTGATTTTTTTTAAATGTATTTTTTTATTAAAATATTTAAAAATTTACATATACTTGCCATTAATTGTAATCCCCATGTATTCCCCATCACCATCTCACCAGT
>JAGFMF010011386.1:6929111-6955443 GCA_019455555.1 Galemys pyrenaicus
TTGGAGAATTGCCTTTTTAGCTCTTTTGCCCATTTTTGGACTGGGTTGTTTTCTTTTTTTCTGTTTAGTCTGGTTAGTTCTTTGTGGATCTGTTACACAGCTGATTTTAAGAAGTTCAAATTAGCTTTTGGATTTCAGTTGTTCCTTGACCCACTTCAGATACTTGAAGGATTAGTTCTTTGTCCTTAGAATCTGGAAATTTTTAAATGATGTATATTAATATAGGTCTATTTTCATGCATTAGGCTGGGCACTTAGTAACTGCTCCTTTCATTCCAGAAATTCTCATCTTTCTATTTTAGGGAATTTTAAAACAGAAGGATGAATTTTCTCCATTTTCTTTATTACCTCTTCCTAGCACTCCTATTACTCAAACATTGGGTTTCCTGGACTGACCCTCTAATTCATTTTCTTTTCTATTTTAAAAAATTTAAATAAAAAACTTACTGACGATATGAAAAAAATTTCTTTTTTTAAAAGATATTATTTATTTTTTCTGTAGGAGAACTGCAGTGTAGGCCAGAGGTGCAGGGGAGGTGAGAGGATTCACCAGAGACAGAGTAGGGAGCACAGTAGGTGGATGTACTGAAATACACTGCTGAGGGGAGCAGAGGCTGAGACAGGAGAGGTCTGCTGCACCATGTGGGTATAATGCCAGGAAGGCACGGAAGAGGTTCTCAATGATTCCAGCAGATGGGTAAAGGAGGAGTCCTGTAGCTCTTGGTGGCTTTTTAATGGTTTTATTGCTCTTTACAGCAGAGATGATCAGGTACATGTCAGGCAGGGGGACCGGGGGGACCAGGAGGCTGGCAGGCCTTCTAGCCCCCAGCGAATTTCTCTGGCTTCTCTAGCTTCTGCTCTCTGCTACTACTGCTACTTCTTCTGTTTTTCGCCCTCTCTCCTGCTGGTGTCCTTGTGACGCCGTCCTTATATGCCCCGTGGCTCAGCCCAGGTGCGCCCACCTGTGCATGCCCACACCCTACTTGAGGTGCCTGCCATCAGGCATGCGTGCTGGACTGCAGGTGTCCATCATCGACACCAATGGTGGGAGGGCAGAAAAGCCTGAAAATTTTCTCTGACCCTATAGTGGGTTATTTCCTTGGCTGAGAATCGAACCTAGGGCATAGTAGTGATGGTGCTAAGAGTTAACTTCAAGGCCACCAGGAAGGCCCTAAAAAAATTCTAAAAGAACGACTTTTCTAGAGAACTTTCACTATACTATGCATTGCCTCTATCATGTTAAAAGGTGTCTTTGACAAAAATATGAAAACCATCAGACAAGCCATTATTCTTCAACAGTCTGAGTAAAGAGAAATTATCTTTCTTATTTGAAATTTCTCTTTTTATTTAGTGCTTGAAAAACTCACTGCTAGCATGCAAATTTTAAGGGCCTCATGTTTGTTTTCTGAATGTTCACTTCTTTAAACAGCATGTTCTGGGCCTCCCTGGTGGCGCAGTGGGCTAAGCAACGCACTATGAAGCAAACCGCAGCCACTGCAGCACGAGTTCGATCCCTGCTGCCGGCCAGAGAGGGGACCCACATGGCGCAGCAGACCTCTCCTGCTGTGCCCGCTGCTCCCCTCAGCAGTGTACTTCCGTTGATCTGCCTGTTCTGTTCCCTGCTCTCTGTGGTGAATCCTCTCACCGCCCCCTCCACACCTCCGGCCTGTACCCCAGTGCTTGTATGCATAAATAAATAAATCTTAAAAAAAATAAAAATAAACAGCATGTTCTTCCACAAATTCAATATCTTAAGTCTTTGAGGATATTAATGATTTTTTGGGGGGAGGGGTCTAGAGTTCTTTATGTGTAGCCTCTGTTTTCTCCAAGTCATTTTTTCCCTGTTGCTTATGTTGGTCTCTGTCTTTCACATTAAGGGTTTTCTTCATGTATTTGATGTCTGTGTCTATCTGCTCATACTTAAAAGTGTGGCACTTCTCTGGAAGCTCTGTTACTACAGGTGTGGTCTTGACCAAGGGTGATCTGGCTTGACCTATTTCCTTAGGAACCTCTCAATGTTATTGTCTTCAAGTTTTCTCTCTTGAACTGGTAGGATACCATGTCAGATCCCTCCTACATGGAAGGTACATTCCTGCCTGCCAAGATCTAGAAGCTGAATAAGACAGATGAGAGGGGAAGCTCTGTAGTCTAAATATTTCACTCAACAGTTCATAAATTTGTGCTTAATCGTAGTTTTCTTATGGTATTTCCATCTTCAGCTGTGCCTGATGTCCCTCAGGAACAAAGGGCAGATGCAGCAGGTGTATACAATGGAGTTGAGAATGGGCGAGGACTGTACCTTGTGTTTGACCCCAAACGTGGATGGTGCTTGGATAAATAAAGGATGAATATCAGTTTCTTTCCAGTGCTCCAACTCTTTATGTTTTGTAACCACATCCCACCAAAGAATTAATTCATCCCTTCAGTAATCAATTCTAGGAGCAGTTCAGGTAGGCAGCTGCTGCCTACGAGCTCTAACACATGCCAGGTGGCTGTACCACAGCTCCCTGGTGCATTGAAGGGAAGAAAGAAATCAGTTATAAAGCTGCTAATCTCTGACCCGACAGCTGGAGGATGAAGCTCAGGGCTGGTTCTTTTTAACAGGAAGGAAATTCTGAAAGCCAAAGTGTGAAGAGAAAGCTTAAGAAGCCCTTCTATGTGGTGGACTTGTGGGTTTTGTAGAAAGGGCATTGCTCAGATGCCTTCCAACATAGTGTTAGGCACAAACTTGGAGGCCAGGATATGAAAGACTTCCTTCAGGGTAGGACAACTCCACAAATGAACTGACTTTCAAAATAGCAGTAGCATGGGGAAGGAGGGATCAAGGCAGGTGTTGTCTCCCTCTCACTGCCAGGGAAATAATAGTTACCCCAAAGACTACAAGACCAGTGACTCGGGGGTTGTCAAGGTGTAGCAGCAGGATGGGGGTGGCACTGGAGCAGGGTACGGGATGGTTCTGAGCAGACGGGTCAAGGAAGGAGTCTCTTGGAGCCCTCGGTGGCTTTTCATACTTTATTTAGTAGAGGTGGCCAGGTACATGGCAGGCAGGGGTGCCGGGGGGCCGGGAGGCTGGCAGGCCGCCCAGCCCCCATCACATCTCACCCTATCGGCTGCTGCTTCTTTCTCTGCTGCTGCTGCTGTCGGTTCTCTCTCGGTCCGTCCTCACAGTCCTGGCTGTTGGTGCTTGCAGTTCTCACAGTTCTGGCGTCCTCATGACGCCGCCCATTTATGCCCGTGTCCAACAGAGGTGCGCCCACTTGCGCATGCCCACCCTGGAATGCTCGCAGCACCGCAGGTGTCCATCATCAGTAGTGGGAGGGTGGAAATACCTGATCAACCTTTACCCTACACAAGGCTATTGCTTTCTCTGGTACAGCCTTTCTGATACACGCTTTCTCTCTGAACAACCATAAAATTTGAAGGTCCAGAGCCTACCTGGTGGCGCAGGGGTTAAGTCTCAGTGCTATCAAGCTATTGCCAGCCATTGTGACCTGAGTTTGATCCCAAACCATCTCCTGTCAGTAGATCCACCTGTTCTGCTCCCTGCTCTGTCTGTGGTGAATCTCCCCACCCAACCTCTGGCCTACACACCAGTTCTTGTATGCATAAATAAATCTAAAAAATTTTTTCTTTAAAAAGCTTTATTTATTTATGCATACAAGAGCTGGGGTACAGGTCAGAGGTGTGGGTGGTGAGAGGATCCACCAGAGACAGAGTGGGGAGCAGAACAGGCAGACTGACTGAAACACACTGCTGAAGAGAGCAGTGGGTGAGGCAGGAGAGGTCTGCTGGCCATGTGGGGCCTCCCTGGCCAGCTGCAGTGACTGTGGTGCTTAGCCCATTGCACCACCAGGGAGGCCCTAAAAAATTTTTTTTGAAGGTCCCTCTTGACTCAGTTTCTCTGAGAACAGGGGAGAAGAAAACTTATGGCATAATCTGTCACCCCTAGTCAATAGAATTTTAATGTATTTTTTTCAAGTATTATTTACATAGTTAAAATGTAACTGCATGTGTAAAAATTGCCTCGCATTTTAAAACTTATTTTATCAAAAGCAGTTATTTCCCTTCATCATAAAAAAAAGCTCTTGGTAAACTTAATTCTAAAGAATAACTATTCCTAATTGTTGGGCAATAGTTCAGATACTTTTTTTATTAAAAAGAAAACTGCCATGTTTGTTCTTATACCTTCTTTGTAGCACAATCCTATAATTTAGGGAAATCACTGTCATATTTTAGTCAATATTCCTCTATGCTGCTATGTTTATGTGAATTTCTTATTATTTCCCTACTAGAACAGGTCAAAAGGTTTGGTCACGTTTAAGGCAATCTGTAATTCCTTAGTCTTTGAAACTATGACCTAGTAATACCTAACTTCCTTTGGGCCTGATTTTAAACTTCCAGACACAGAATGTACCAGAAATTGCCACAGCATGCAAGGTCTTATTTTACTTCTTCTAAAAAACAAAGATAGTAGAGTTAGAAAAGGTGTTCGAGTACCAATTTTACAGGAACAGAGAAACGGCACCACGCTAAGCCTGAGGCTGACGCTTTCCTTAACGTGAGGTCGCCGCTTTTCCTTTAAATTCACGATCACGTGATCACAGACGTGCGCACACACGGAGGAAATTCACGCAATCCGGGTACGAGTCATTATCCCCCGTCCCCTCCCTTCCACCCCTAGGTTTCTGGTGTTCCCTCCCCGGAAGCCGCAACTCCTCTGAGGATTTTCTCTTTCTCATCCCCCGTCTTCGTGTCACCGATTTACACACTTTTCCGTTAGTCGCTGGCCCTAGCACTCCATCTCTCCTACAGCATCCCATTTGCCGAAGGAAGGACGACCGGACTACAACTCCCAGGACCCATCGCGGGCCCCGCCCTCGGCGGCGCGCAGTGTAGGTTGGGGGCTGAGGTCCCACGGTCTTCTCGCCGCGTGCGGCCAGGAGCAAGCGCACTACAGGTTCCGTGGCGCCTCGCGCGCGAGCCCGGCGGACCGGGGCGGGACGGGGTGGAGTGGGAGAGGCTTGGTCTGGCTGGCGGGCGGGCGGAGGAAGGGGGTGGGAGCGGAGGCGATGGAGGGGAGGGGTGAGGGGGTGGGGGAGGGAAGGGGACGGGAGATAGGAGGCGGGGCCGAGCCGGGACTGGAGCTTGAGTGTGAGCCGGCGGTTGCAGTGGAGGCGGTGATGTCGGTGCAGGTCGTGTCAGCAGCGGCTGCCGCGAAGGTGCCTGAGGTGGAGCTGAAGGACCTGAGCCCCTCCGAGGCGGAGCCGCAGCTGGGACTGAGCACGGCGGCCGTGAACGCCATGGCCCCCCCGGCGGGCGGCGGGGACCCTGAGGCTCCAGCTCCCGCCGCGGAGCGGCCCCCAGCCCCTGGCCCGGGCTCCGGGCCCGCCGCCGCTCTCAGCCCAGCCGCGGGGAAAGTGCCTCAGGCGTCGGCCATGAAGCGGAGCGACCCTCATCACCAGCACCAGCGGCACCGGGACGGCGGCGAGGCCCTGGTCAGCCCCGACGGCACCGTCACCGAGGCGCCGCGCACAGTCAAGAAGGTACTGGGGCCGGGCTTCCTCTCGCGGAGAGGGAGGGAGGGAGGGAGGGACGGAGGCTGGGAGAACCTCAGATCCTCTCGGCACGATGGCACCACCTCCACGCCCTTCTGATCGCGGGAGCAGAGAGACCCCTTTCCGCTCCAGCCCACTCTCTCTGAGATACCCCCGCCGGCCCCCCGATTCTGGGGAGCGAAGACTCAGGTGGCACAGTCTATGTCGCTCTGAGTAACATGGAGGTAGCGCTCTCCCTTACTACTTGGAATAGGCACGGGGAGGAGAGGCACCTAATACTACCGCCCTCCTTCTCGCATGTGCTATTTTCCACCTATCTGGGGAGAAGACCCCGACGGTATAGAAAAACCTTGCCGCTTAGGAGAGGTCACCCAGCAGAAAGGGTAGAAAGATCTGTTTTACTTGGAGAACGAGTAAGCAGTAGTTACCTCGCATTGAACCCTCAGTTGTCTGGTTTCTGTACTGATGATGACTTTCTGCCTTTCTGTGGTCAGCCTCTTCTGTAGAGCAGTATCGATGCTGTGCCCTTCATTCCAGATACTGCAATATTGCATCCCCTCTGAATGTAAAAGACTAATGGAGAGATTCTCTTCACTCTTTTCTGAGATTTGTTTTCTCTGTTCAATACTTGGGCTCCAGTATCATCAGATCGTGTGTGAAGAGAATGATCGTTTTATTAGTTGCTTTATTATGATCTGAAGGTGTTAGGAAGAAATGCTTATACTTCGAGGGAAAGCATCATTTGTAGGACTTTCTGTCTCAGCTGACAGCTTCTATCAGGCAGTTGTGCAGGGGTAGTAGATTGAGAAAACGCTAAGGAGTGTGACTAGATGTATGGTATCCTTGTGTTGATCTGACAGTACCTACAAATGGTATTTCCCTTGCTCTCATAAAGCTGAATGAGCCTAGGAGAAGGAAGGGTAAATATAGGAAAAGACAAATGTGGGTCATATGAAAAGAGATTATGGTCTAAATTACCAAAGCATAATATGAACACAGTGATTTATCTTTATTGTTGTGAATTATTTTAATTGCTTTACCAGGACAGCAGTAAAATGATATGAAGTCTGTGTTGGTTTCACTGTGTAGGACTCTACTGAACTGGAACTTTGGATCCAGGCTAACTTTTCATGCAGTAGACACATGGTTCAGTTATAATTTCTTTCAATTACCTAAATATACGCAAATGATGTCTGAGCAAGACTAAAGGAATTTTGTTAATGATGCTTCAGGACAGTGTCTTTGTCAATTGCAGTATGGAACTCCCCTGAGAGGAATTACACGAGGAAAGAGAGGCAGTAGGGCACCAGTGCTGGTAGTACTAGTGCTAGGTATGAGTCTGGAAATCTGGAACATAGTTCTGACTTGTTTTATAACTTTAGCCAAAGCTTTTTCCTATGATTAAGGGTCCTTTGTGTAAAATATTAATTTGATTGGATCTCTTGAGGGCAAGAGTGTTTAACAAATTGCTTTTAAAACTTGGGATTTAAGTCAGGCAGACATGGGCTTGAATCCTAGTACACCCTTCTTTACCACCCACCATCTAGCTTTTGGGTAGTTTCCAAATTCTCTAAATCATAGTTTCCTCTTATATAAAGTGAGGATATGATTATGATCGAGGATTAGAAATATTTGTGAAGGACTTTAGCATTGGACTTGGCACATGCAGTAGGGGCTTAAGCAATGGTAGCTATTATTGTTGTGAAGAATTGATTTTATTTTATTCTTCCTCCCATGATGGCTTAAGTGCATGACACTATGACCTCTTCTAAAAGGTACATACAATCGAATAGATACTATATAAAGGAGTTTAAAGCCACATACTAGTATATCAGTCTTTTTCTGAATTCTGAACCATTTTCCTTGTTGCTAAACCACCTTCTTCCTGTTTGCCCAGCATAAAAATGTAGGATCCATGATTGTAGATTTACTCAGCAGCCTCAAGGCTATGGAAGACAGGGCTGAGCTTGCCTTACACTGTTAATTACAATAAAAAAACACCTTCTGCTTGAGGGTAAGCAGGTGAAGCTCTGAGCAAGGAAGCAGTTGTATGACACAGCTAAAGACATTGCTGAGTTGTTTTTTGGGAACAGAATCTTTAACTTTCTTCATAGTGATTTTGCTAACTTAAAATTAAGTGTATCAGAGACTGCCCATCTTTCTCCAAGTTGAAAGTCACTTCACCAAGGGGCTGTAGTGTAACATTTTGATTTGAGCCTTTCTTGATTCTTAGATTATTTATTTAAATTATGACTGTGACCTTGACTCCTTTCTGTTTTTATTATAATATAGGGTGACAATGGAGATTAAAATAGTGGTTGGCTCTTGTAATTGGTGATTAATGCTTTAATTTTTTAACTGTTACAATCTTATTTATCTTAAGTCACACTTCCATTCTTGGTTTCCCTTATTCCAATCATGTATCTGTCATCAGCCTTCTTAGTTCTGTTACTCTGCTCACTACATAAGGGAAATAAACTTTTTATAAGAGCCAGAATTCCCAGGTGCTGTAGTTAATAAGAATGAGCATATGGTGTGCAGGTTACTCAGTCACATCTTATCTTTGGCATTTACCTCTATCCAGTAACCTGTGGTGCCCTGGGGAACAGATCTTGTCATTGTGACTGTCATATATTTGTATGTAATGTCTTCATAAGCTCACATCAAGTGAATTCAACAAACCAAAAATCCCTTTTAGAAGTGATTTGTGAAATGGGAAGATAAGTTCCCAACCCAATTCTAGTTGAAAGATTTCTTTCCCTATTTTACTTGTTTATTTAGTATAGAAGAACTGGACTGGGGTGTTACCAGAGGTGCAGCATGTATGTGTGTGTGAAAAGAGTCACCAGAGACAGAGTGGGGAGCAGAACAGTCAGATTTACTGAAATACACTGCTGAGGGGAGCAGTGGGTGAGACAGGAGAAGTCTGCTGTGCCATATGTGGGTTAGCTCCCCAGCTGGGGTTCAAACTCAGGCCTTCATAGTGAGTGCTGAGACTTAACCCCTAGGCCACCATGGAGGCCCCCCCTTGTGTTCTTGAATATGGGGTAATAAGAAAATGTCATAGCACAGCAGGGAAAACAAGGCAGAAGAGGATTTATTTCAGAAAAGTTAAAACTTTCTGACAAGGCTGCGTGCAAGCCCAGGAATCACAGCTAGTTGTGCTTACGTCAGTATCAGTAATGACCATGTTCAAGCAGGCTGTTTTTCTTTTGGCAAATGTTACCACCTTGCACTGGCTTTGTTACTGTCAGCAGAGAATGAGTTGAGCCATGTTAGCGCTTTCTTGCCCTCAATTCTTTAAGCTCTTGATTCAGTTAATTATAGATTACTAAAATGGAAGCTTTTGGACATAGGCATGGGAATGTGGGAGCACTATGACTCCTTTTGCCAGTTAGAAAAGTACAGCTTTGCAAAGTGTTCAGTAAGAGAGTTTGGCAGACTGACCCTAATGATAGGGTCTTATTAAGTGGCATTTTACTTGCCAGGAATTGTTAGTTTTTAAAATTTTGACAACAACACAGTGAGATAAAGTGACTTTATCTCCACTTTATAGATAAGGAGAGGTGAAATGCCTTGCATTTTAATACCCCTAGAAAGTGGCAGAGGTAGGACTTATAATCTGTCTTACACCTTTGTCTGCTTCTAAAGCCCCAGTTCTTTCCATTATGCCACACCCAGTTTTTTCTTACTTCCCATACTGTGTTCTGACCTTTTCCCAGAAGTCTTTTCAGAATACTCATTGAACTCTAAGGTATGTCTTTGTGGTTTAAGGCTTAGGTCATTCCAAAACTGAAATAAGGATGTTGTGAGTCAGGGCTTTAGGAAGAGGAGGGAAAAAAATGTATAAATGTTGAACCCAAAAGAATTATAAACTTAGAAGAGAGCAAGAAGAACATCTAATGCAGAAGAAAGCATTTCAGCATCAATGAAACATTTTCATATTAGTAATTTATTGATATTCTGAAAATTTTATACTTTAAAAGTTATAAATAAATCTGTATACTGGAGGATATGCTCTTTAAATACCACCTTCTCTATGAATTCATCTCTAGTTAAACTTTTTGAAAGTTAGAAGGAGAAGCATATTGTAATGCATTCCTGTTATATACTAGGCATTGTTTTAGAGCTTTACTTGTAGTATTTAATCCTTTTAAGAGCTCTCAGCGATAGCGTTGGAGAGATTAAAGACATTGTCTAAGGTTACACATTTAGTACTGTGATGGAGCTAACAGATCTCTAATCTCTTTGACTTCAGAGCCCAAATTCTTTCACTTTTTTTTAAAAAAGATTTATTTATTTATCCATACAAGAACTGGGGTACAGGCCAGAGGTGTGGGGTGAGAGGATCCACCAGAAACAGAGTGGGGAACAGAACAGGCAGATTGACTGAAGTACACTGTTGAGGGGAGCAGTGGGCCAGGCAGGAGAGGTCTGCCACACCACGTGGGTCCCCTCCCCCGCCAGGGGCAGGGATTGTGCTCTGCTGCAGTGGTTGTAGTTTGCTTCCTAGTGTGTTGCTTGACCCACTGCACCACCAGGCAGGCCCCTTTTTTTATAATTGAAGTATATATCTGTTCAACACTCAGACTGAGCCTTTTGCATTTTAATTGATCTGTGCACTTTTGGTACATGTTTTTATTATTTTTCTAATAGGAAATTTTTATTTATTGAGCTTTTGTAATGACTATAATATTTATGTGAATATTTATGAGTTTTCTAAGAAAGCAGCCTTATTTTATATTAGTATAATTTATGATTTTTTTCTCCATGGACCTGGAAAAAATTGGGCTCTAAAGATTGTTTAGGAGTTTACTCAGAATTTGAAACTGGAATTGTCTGTTTGATGTCTTGAGGAAGACAATGTAGTGTACAGTTAATTGAAGAAATGGATAGTTTTTGCAAAAGAGTGAGCTTATCGCTTTCTTAAGTTTTTCCTTCCCCCACAGTAAAAGAGAAAAAATAGAGATTTGTTCAGACTGTTGATTTTTTTAAAAAATATTTATTTTTTATTTATTTATGCATACAAGAACTGAGGTGTAGGCCAGAGGTCAGGGGTAGGGGTGAAAGGACAGAGTGAGGAGCAGGACAGGTGGATCTACTGAGGTACACTGCTGAGGGCAGCAGCAGTGAGACGGGAGAGGTCTGCTGTGCTATGTGGGTCAGTTCCCTGGCCTGGGATTGAACTCCTGCTGCAGTGGCTGGTTGATAGCTTGATAGTGCTGAGACTTTAACCCCTACCACCAGGAAGGCCCCCAGACTATTGAGTTTATAAAGAATATGCAGTTTCTCTTATGGTAGTTTTTGGTTTTGTTTTTAACCTTCATTGATTTGTCATTAGTTTACAATATTATATAAGTTTGGGAGTGCAGTTTCACACATCTGTATCATGGTAGTTTTTGTAAGTAATTCAGAGAGGTACAACTGAGTTGGAAATGAGAACAGTCTTGGCAGCTACCCTGACCCATCACCTTGCCATCATGTTCAGGTGGTATGTACAGAGAGAGGAGCTAGGATTCTGTTTACCAAATGAGAGGTTATAATAAGCTTAATCAGGCTTCTGTGGAATTTGTAGGAGCTTTTTATAGTCTAGATTACCTTTGACCCAAGATGAGAGATGAGCAGAGGTGAAAGTGAATTGAAATTTCTTCTCTAACAGTTCTGAGTCTAACCTTTTTTGATAAATATCAAATTAAGTCATATGTATGATTTTCCAATGATACTCCTCCCTAGCTATATTCTACAACAATTCAATTAGCCGTTTTCCTTTTGGACACTGTATTAATAACTGGAGCTTTTCCTATTTTTTTTCCCCAATAGTCTGGCAGTAGAACAGATGTTTGAGGCATCTGGTTCTTCTTAGCTCAGAACCTGTGTTAAGGAAAGGTACAGAGGTTCTAGAGCTGCTAGTTGAGTTTGTCTGACTATATGTCAGGCTTTTTCTTAAAGTTTTCTTGAATACTGCAAAGCTATAATTGAATGTTAAATAATCTGAGATAAAATTGCCTTCATCTTCCCTACAGATTTATCACCTAAAATGTTTCAGTGTGAACCCTTTAGATCATTCTAAAATTTTTGATATTGTTTACTACTTTTTCTTAGAAACTCTTGGTTTCAGCTATAACTTCATTTATGACTGCTATTTACTGAATACTTAATTCTCTGCCAGGCCTCTGTTGCTCCTTCACATCTCATTTAATGGTAAAAACTTTATCAGATGAATATTATTATCTCTATTTTACAGATAAGAAAATATAGGCTCAAAGAGAGTAATTAAGCTTGCCCAAGACTTTGCCAATCTGTGATGCTTTTGGGATTAATGAGATGGAACACTACCCATAGCAACAATGGAGGCTTTGCCTCTCAGCCAACCCCCTACATCTCTGACTAAACTCCCACATGAAATCTGTGTAAACTACTGCATCTAGGCTTGCTGCTGAGACTAGTCTGTGAAACCTTTCGGATGTCAGTATCTGCCCTTTCCAAGGAGAGTCTTAAACCACCATGCCTCACATCCTTGATTATCTCTCAATCATGGCCTGATGTTCAGTCTCTTTATCTTTCTAATACTCATTCCCTTAACCACGCTCTTCCTCTGAATTAATCCAGTCTCCCCGAGAGCGCCCCACTAGTTCTCTACATCTCTCTTCTGAATGTTGATCTTGTGTGTATACAATTGCCTACTTAGTTGAACTTAAAAGCTAACATGTCCAAGATGTAATTTATCTCCCTGTCTAATTTCTGCAAATATGTTGTTCTTGTTTTCTTCATATCAGTTAGTTAGAATTTGTGTTATATTTCTTTTAAAGAAAATAGTTTTAAATTACACAAGTAATATTTGAATATATCCTTCTAAAATAATTAAATCTAATAAAGCAGTCTTACTCCCCTCTCCAGAGGTGACCACTACTATCAACTTATGTTTCTTGATTTTTTTCTGACTTAACATTCATATTTGTACATATCGACATCTGTAGTTTTATAATAACTTGTGTGTAAAAAAATCATACAACATGTACATTATTTAGCAGTTGATTTTTCCCTTAATGACATATTTGGAGTTCTTTCCATGTCAGTACATATAGCTCTATTACATTCTTTTTAACTGCTAAATTGATTTCCAAAGTTTGTACCACTGTTGTTTATTAAAACCATTCTTCTGTTGATAACACATTTAGCTTAATTTTCTTTTCTTTATAAACAGTGCTGCTGTAACTACCTGTATGCATTCTCTTTGTGTACATATATAACTATTTTTCTAGGAGAGATACCTGAAAGTAGAATCTTGGAGTTGGAAGATACTCATATTTTGAACTTAAAAATAAAATGTCATACTGTCCTCAAAAATGTGTCATTTTACTTCTCAATTAACTGTACACAAAGATAGCCCTTTGACTTTAATTTCTCTAATAGTGGATATTTTTACATCTTTTAGGAGGAAGAGCTTTCACTATTATTGTTAATTAGCATTTTTTCTGCTTAACATTATTTATTGAGTGACTACTATGTGCCTAGTAATGGGGTTATAACGGCAAACAAAATTGATAAGATCACTGCCCTCCTATTGACTTATTTTTTAATATCAGCTTGTAGAATTTCTTCATATATTTTGGACATTCTTTGTGAATATGTTGTAAATTTTTTTCTACTTTATTGTAGCTTTGCTTATGATATTAAAAGTTTTTATGTAGTCAGATTGGCTACTTTATTCCATTATGACTTTTATGTCTTAGAATGGCCTTTCTTACCCCAGATTTGTAAACAAATTCTTTCATGTTTTCTTCAATGGTTTTTATGGCTGTGCTTTATTATATTTTGGTCTTCAGCCTATTTGAACTTTATTTTTGTTTATAATGTGAGATAGGTACTATTTGTAATGTGAGATAGATATATTTGTTCCTAAATAAAATTTATTTATTTTAGAAGCTTTGTTTACTACTTTTTTCTGTTTAACTTGTCTTCCTTAACCATTTCTTAACTCCTAGTTGGATATGTGAAAGTAACTTTTTTTTTTTTAAAGATTTATTTATTTATGCATACAAGCACTGGGGTACAGGCCAGAGGTGTGGGGGATGAGAGGATTCACCAGAGACAGATGGGGAGCAGAACAGGCAAATCAACAGAAGTTCACTGCTGAGGGGAGCAACAGACATAGCAGGAGAGGTCTGCTGCGCCATGTGGGTCCCCTCCCTGGCCAGCAGCAGGGATCGAACTCATGCTGCAGTGGCTGCGTTGCTTAACCCACTGTGCCACCAGGGAGGCCCTTAAAAAAACTTTTGATTAAAGATTGTATCCGCTTAATTTCAGTAGCACCAACTTAGTGCTTAATAATGAGTTATTCATGAAGGACCTCAATACTTTAGCAAATTTTATATCATTATTAATATTTAGAGGCTATGGATTATGTTTTGATAGAAATTTAAACCTCAAAGATATCCCAAATATAAAACCTATGTTGCTGTGGTCTACAGAGGATCCCACCTTCTGTACTTAGATATTGAGTCGGAAAACTATAATAATGTGTGTTCCTTTTCCAAAATGACATTGATTATTTTTTTTTAAGGCATTGACAAAAATTGCGTATATGTGTTATGAGACTATAAATGGGGAAGTATTTACTCTAGTTAGATAGTTGTGTGCATCTGCCTTTCAAAGGTGATTGACATTTTCTGCTCCAGGTTAAAGAAGGACTTCTTTCTCCTGACAGGTAACTCAAATGTCATCTTTAACCAAACCTCGTTGAGTAAACCTTGACTGAGTCTACTCTTAGGTCACTCTGCTTTGGAAGAAGGAAATGGAATAGGAATTTTTTACTATATTCATTCCTGTTATAAGAAAAAAAAAGATTATTGGTCTAATGCTATTGCCTTCTTTGAGCCTGTGCCAAACTGTATTACAGAAGAAACAAAGTCTGAATATTAGTCTAACCTCCCTATAAATCGTGAACTTCTTTTGTGCAAAAATTATTTACGTGTTGTGTGCTAAACACTGCTAAGTGGCAGGGTTATTAAAGCAGTGAAATACAATTCTTGGAGAGGAGAATTTAGATGTGAAAATAGTCTAGTTTGATATGAGCAGTACTGGAAGCAGGGACTGTAGTTTGAAGAAGTCAGAATTGAAATTGAGGTGAATCACTATAGGGCTTAACTAGTATTCTTGGTTATTCACGCAAGAAGCTTCACAGTGTAGTAGAACCTTTTGTGAGGTTTCCATGCTCCATCTTCACACGTCCAGAAATTCACATTTTTCAATAAACTTTGAGGTCTTTTACCTCTTAGGACTGGTTCATTCAGAGCACTCACCAGAGACTCATATTTATTTGTTTTATTGTTTTTCTCTTTTGTTTTTGCTCTCCCCCCCGCCAGAGATTCATATTTAAAACAAAACTTTAATTTCTAATTTATGGTTAGATGTATAACACTCAAGCTGACTTAGTACATGTGCTGGTCAGTCAGGGAACCTATATGGGAAGCCTAATTATATTTTGAGGCAGTTTATTGAGTTTGGAAACTTAGATCCTTGATACTCAAACTGTTCCATGACTGGAAGCATTGCCATCACCTGGGGCTTGTTGGAAATGCATAATCTCAGGCACCTCTGCTTCTGTACTGGTGTATGCCCACCAGAACTTCAATTTTCTACTCATTCTTGAGTAAAGTTGGATTAGCATTTTTGGGTTTTGTGTAAGGGTAGATTTTTTTTTTTAAAGATTTATTTATTTATGCACACGAGCACTGGGGTACAGGCCAGAGGTGTGGGGGGTGGTGAGAGGGTTCACCACAGAGAGCAGGGAGCAGAACAGGCAGATCAACTGAAGTACACTGCTGAGGGGAGCAGCGGGCACAGCAGGAGAGATCTGCCGCACCATGTGGGTCCCCCCCTGGCCTGCAGCAGGGATCGAACTCGTGCTGCAGTGACTGTGGTTTGCTCCATAGTGTGTTGCTTAACCCACTGCGCCACCAGGGAGGCTGAGGGTAAATATTTTTAGTAAGTTATAAACTTTGTAATAAAAGATTCAATAAACTCAGAGTCACTGAAGCCCAGATAAGCACAGATTCACAAAGACAGATACACAAACTGCCCATATAGAAAGATTCCTCACATCTAACAGAACCCCTCACACCAAGACCCTTCCTGCATATGCCCGCAGAGAGACTCCCTTGTTTCCATAGGGTGTCTCTTTTCTGTACCCCATATAGACACACCCCACACATGAAAACATGAAGAAACCCACAGAAAGATACATAATAACACCCAATAAGTAAAGCTAAAAACTCAGATTTTTATAGGACTAAAGTAGTGTTCTCTAGTTATTTTGAGAAGGAACAGTATACTCTCTAAGGTACTTTTAACAGAGCCAGGAAATGAAGCAAAAACAGACGGGTTACCATTGGATCTACAGAACAGTGAATACTACAACAAAAGCCAGTTTTATTTAAATTTTTTTTTTTCTGGAACTGCTTGTTCCTGGGCATCGTTTTCAGTTTGATGCACTCATCATGTTTAGATGGAAAGTCATTAATTTTTCTCTTAGGAGCTTGCATCCTAGCTTGCTGGTGAGCAGAGTTCCCTGCTCAGTTGCCCTTGGCAGTAATTAATGCGCTCCCTTGATGCTATCCGAGTCACTTAAAGCTGACCCAAATTGGAAGATCCAGAAACACTGCACCAAAGTGGAGAACTTGTACTGAGTCCTCAGTGTGTGTGTAGGACTGAAGATGTACAGCGGAGAGGGAAGATTATGGTAAAGCTGGGAAATGATCAATTTGTAGGCTTTTACCCCCAATTTATGATAAAGGTTTGCGTAGAGAACTGTGATGAAATTTAAGAATGACGCAGGAATAATTCAGTTGTAAGTAAAAAGAGTTTAAAACTATACTGATGTGGACAATGTTGACACATTGATTGTGCTGGTTGATTTTTTTTTTTAGTACTTTATGCAGCATCTCTTCAGAATACCTTGTTTGGGAAACATTGTATACAGCACATTGAGACTCATTGCATAGAGCATGTTTGTGCCTAAATACTTGGAAGTTTCTATCACACTGAGGGAATTAGGCACCAGAGAGATTTTAACAGAGTAGTTTGACAAATGTAGCTTCCAAAAAAGAGATAAAATTTTCCTCTTGCTTGGTGCATGTATATGTGTTTATTTGACCTATTTAAAAAAAGTTTGCCCCAAACATATGGAAGAGTACTGAGAAAACTGTACTCACTGTCCAATTTAACAAATGTTAGCATTTTGCAAAATTGTATGTAGCAATTTTTTAAAGATATAAAACATTGTAGATAAAATTGGAGACCCCTTTGTATCATTTTCCTTCTGGTCAAAGAGGTAACTGCTGTCCTCTTTGTGTTTATAATTTCCCTTCATGTCTTAATACTTAATGTTAATATTGTCAACATCAATTGCATATCAATGATGGGAATTATAGAGTAGATATTCTTCTGCAACCTTTATTTTCCCCCACTCTTTTGAATTGTAACCAGTCTGATACATGTAGATTTTTTTACTTAACTACAGTGTAGTTCTTCATTGTATGGTATATCCATAGTTTACCCACTCCCCTATTAATGTTTCCTTTTCCTCCCACTGGAATGAACAGTCTTAATCATGCTTCCTTATGCACATATACACTAGTTTATCAAGGGTATATTCCTATAAGTAAATTGTTTAAAGTATATTAACTTTAGCATCTACTCCAAATTGTAATTCCTGTTTTCTCAATCTTGTCTAAGCAAATTGATGTAAATAAGTTTCTGTGGCGTTATTCAGATCACAAAAAAATTTACCAAATTACTATGTAAAGACCCCCAAACATTTCTAATATTAAAGAATCATTTGTATTCATTCATTTTTTTCAGCGTACTTATTCCAACTCAGGGTCTCTGGTGACTAGAGGCTATCCAGGTAATGTAGTGTGTGAGGCAGAATCCAGTTCTGAACAGGGTGTCCTTCCATTGCAGGGTGCCCTCACACCCACCCACCCACACTCATTCAAACTGGAACAGCTTAGACATACCAGTGAACCTCACGTACACATCTTTGGGATGTGAGAGGAAGAGTACTGAGAGCTAATCCATATAGACAAGGGAAGACCTGCAGACTCCACATAGATGGTGGTTGTAGCTGGGAATTAATTTTTTTCCCCTCATCAGTGTTACCATGAAACATTATTCAAAGACTTGCTATATTTTGTTTTTTGGTGCTGTTGTGAATGGAATTGCTTTCTTAATTTTATTTTCAGATTGTTTATTGCTAGTATATTGAAATACGTTGGCTTCTTACTGAAATAAAATATACTTAGCATTTATCATTTTAATCACTTCAAAGTGTACATACAACTCTTTGGCATTAAGTATATGTACATTGTTGTTTAACCATCACCAAGAGCTATACCCAAAAGTTTTTCATTAGATCTGATAAAAACTCTTGTGAGGATACATTAAATAATATCTTCCCTTTCCCTCTCCTCCTAGTCTCTGGAGTCTTCTATTCTACTTTCTGTCAGTATTAATTTACCTATCGATAGCTCATAAAAGTGGGATCATACAGTATTTCTCCTTTTGTATCTGGTTATTTCACTTAGTATGATGTGCTGTCTGTATTGTAGCACATATCAGAATTTCACGCCTCTTTAAGTTGAGTAATATGTTGTATTTATCACATTTTGTTTATCCATTCATCTGTTGATGGACACCTGGGTTGTTTCTGGTTATTATGAATAATGCTATGAATGTGTGTTTTCAAATAATGTTTAAGTGTTGTTTCGATTCTTTGAGGGATGTGTGTGTATATATATATGTAAGAGTGGATTGATCCTTGCATATTGTTCTTATATCCTCAATTTTGCTACACATGTTTATTTCTTTAGTAATTTTTTAGATATTTTGTAGGATTTTTTACATAGAGAATCTTGTACAAAGATTCTACTTCTTGTTAACCAATGTGATGTCTTTTTTTTCCTCCTGCTGTACTGCACTAAAACCTCCAATACAACACTGAATAGAAAATGGTAAGAGCGGACATTCTCACCTATGATCTTGAAAAGTGTTTCACGGTTGGGTATGGTTAGCTGATAGTTGGTAAGACAAATTTCTCCTAATATGTTCTTTGTTTTAATTTTGATTGATATAAGGGACAGGATAAATTGTTATGAATTAGTAGATATCATTTGCTTGACATACTTCTCTTAGCAATAAAATTAACAATCCTTGTCTCATAGAATTGAGGTAACCTCATGATACCCTGTTACTACTACTACTTTGAGTAGTCTTTTAATCAGTAGTCTAAATTGGCTATTCATAGACTACCTTCCATATTTAAATCTAGAGAGCTTTGTATTCTTTGATGTTGTCTTAAAGCTCACTGTGATTTTTCATTTTGTAGAGAGAGTCTATGGTGTTTTCTCTCTAAAGTAAAATACTTATTTTTGTGTGTAAACTACATCTACAACTAATAGATGTCATTTATTTTAGTTCAAACCTGTTTTTTCATCTATTCCCATAAAATCCACAGACAACACTCTTCCCCTTGATCTTAGGGACATTGATGTTTACATGCTTTGCTTGGTAAGTCTGTGATATTTTGACTAAATGTCTTCTCCATTCCTTTAGATGGTAAAGTCCACAAGATCTAAGATCTGAGACCACATCTTTTTCGTTCACTGTATTGTTAACATCTGGCAGATACTAAGGGTTTTGAATGAAAGAATGATAAAATCAAAACATTTTATGATACAGTATAAATAAGAATGTTTAGTGTAAATTGTCTTTAGGGTGAATTTTCTTTTTTTAGGGTAAATCTTCATTCTTTAAATCCTCAAAGAATTTCAGAGTATAGATTGCTATTTATTTAGCTGAAATATAAAAATTTTCCAGTTTTCTTTTAGTAGTTAAGCTAACTATTACCATCTTGTTACTATCTCGTGAATATATGTGTACATTTAAAAAAATTAAAATCTGTCTCTTTTCCTTTTGGTAGAATAAAAATAAATCTGTACTATAGATCTGCCAATTACTAAGACTATTTTCATGTTATTTCTCAGAGACTTTCAGCCTATATACAGATGACTTAGGTAATTTTATAGGAACCTGCTTCAATAATGAACTATAAACCTTTGAAAAACCTGTTGCCAGAAAGGCCTGGTCAGAATATCATGTAGGAAGTTGATATCTTTTTAACAAAGTGACATTGTTCACTCCTAAATCTTTTATGCTGAAGAAGGGTCAGCATTTATTAGTTGTGATTGACTGAATAATAAATACATTCTGATTTAACAGCTTACTGGAGTTGCTTTGAATAAAGAATTCATATTTAGCATTTGAGCCCTTTTCTCCATTTCTCTCTGCTTTGTTGACCGGGACCTTGTTATAACATGGACGACTGTAGAACTTGCTCATTAGGAGTTCAGATGAATTTTTTGGCTCCCAACCTTAATCTCTGTCCTTATGCTTTATGATGTTTCAGATGCTTCAGTGAGCTTATTAAATAAGCCCATAATTTTTTTCATCTGTTTTTCTCATGCTTTATATAATATAGGGGAAGAAAACTTCTTTTCCTTCTACTTCCTTAGGATCTCTGGCTGGGACTTTTCCTCCCTGTGTAGGGAGAGCATCTCTCACCTGGGGGATTTCATGACCTGTTTCAGGGGAGAAGAGGAGTTCAGAGTCCTTCCTGAACCTTCCATTTTCTATATTTCTTCAGCTTAAAATAGTCTGCCAAGGTGCCATATTTGGGGGAGGGGGTAACATGTTCTAAACCTTATTCCCACTGTCTGAAACTTAACCCCCAAAATTTCAACATCCAGAAATAAAGTTGGTTGATTTGTCCCATAAATCACTGAGCTGGTCTCTCAGTACTAGGGAAAAGTCTCATTTCAGGATACAGTGGTATAGGTGGAAGGTAGGGTACACACCTAAGTGAAACCTTTATATAAGGTGTGAGCAATGAGGAAGATAAAGAGGGGCATTTTTATTTTTATTTTTTTATAAGATTTATTTATTTATGCATGTAAGAACTAGGTCATAGGCCAGAGTTGTGGGGGGTGAGAAGATTCACCTGCGACAGTATAGGGAGCAGAACAGGCAGATCCACCAAAATACACTGCTGAGGGGAGCAGTGGATGAGACAGGAGAGGTCTGCTGTGCCACGTGGGTCAGTTCCCTCGCCGGGGACTGAACTCGTGCTGCAGTGGCTGTGGTCAGCCTCGCCATGCTGTGCCCTAACTGTGCCACCAGGGAGGCCCACGAGGGGCATTTTTATAAAAGCAAAAGAAAATAATAATTAAGGGTTAGAGAAAACTATAAACTCAGTTTTTGAGTCGAGAGTGCAGTTAGTTGAGATTTCTAGATGTTGAACTGCAGGCATCTTTAGACAGTAGAGTGAATACAGCCATTGACAAGCTGATGAATTTTCTGTTTTGCAGTTTGCATGTTTCTGGTGATGACATGGATGTTTCAGTGGACTTTCTGTGTGGCTCACACAATTGCAGGCACAAAGATTGTCTGTACATGATCTATTGTGGTGATTTCTAAAGTTATATCAAGTTATTCAGGTTTAGCTTGTAGGACTTTGGGGAAAGATGGTTTTAGTTCTTAGTGACTTCAAGTCAGGAGAGTAGAGGGAAATTTGGAATGTTAGTTTATAGAGTTGTAGGCAGATTTGAGAAAACTGAAAGAATTGATAACCCATAGGAGTACACTGTAGATTTCCATTGAAACATAAAAGTTTCTCTCTGTGTTCACCAGGCCTCCTCCACCTTTGTGGTCAGAGAACCAAAAGAATTTCTTTTTTTTTTTTTTTTTTAAATTTTTATTTTTGTATAGAAGAACTAGGTGTGGGCCAGAGGTTCAGGTGTGAAAGGAGTCACCAGAGAGAGTGTGGAGCAGAACAGTCAGATTACTGAAATACAGTGCTAAGGGGAGCAGCAGGTGAGACAGGAGAGGTCTGCTACACCATATGTAGGTTAGCTCCCTGGCCAGGAATTGAACTCAGACCATAGTGGTGATAGCACTGAGACTTAACCCCTACGCCCTCAGGGAGGCCCTAGTAAGTCTGTTCTTACTTACAAAATAAGTGTGGTCTCATAAGATTTAGCCTGGTCATTTACACACATGCACCAAAAATAGTGAGTGACCATACTCTAAACATGAGGGTATCTATAAAGCCACTAACTTGGTAGACTTCTGCATAACTTCCCTTGAACTTGCCTGCCAGTTCAGTCTGACCTGCAACATTCTAAACTAGATAAAGCCAATTAGGTTGGAAGCTCAGTGCAGAGAATAGAGCTCAGAAATAAGAGGAACTTATCACGGCCCTTGGAAGTGGTAAGAAAGTGAACTTGACATGAATTTGCAGATGTTCTTGGATGCTGTCAGAAGTTTGCTTCAGATCCCATTTCTTCTCCACATTTGTTAACTAACAAAAATCCAACCAAGTTCATTTAAAAGATGTAGTTGCTTTATTAAATAATTTATGAATCCCTTCTCACAAGTAGAAAGGTGCTCTAAAAAGCTGTACAAATGGAAGATATTCACAGAGCTTTGAATTAGCATTTTTGCATTCTTTGGTAGATACCTAGGAGTGGAATTGCTGGATCATATGGTTGATCTATTTTTAATATTTTGACAAACCTCCATATATGTTTCCATATGGGGCTGGACCAATCTGTATTCCCACCAACAGTGTATTAGGGTTAAAAGTATACCTATTTTATTGAGATGCCAAGCCAATAAATCTTTTTATGGATTAACTATAGATATAAGAAGTATCCCCAAAAAGAGTACAAAAGATACAGGACTCTCCTCCAGCCCCCATCACTCCACCCCCAAATCTAGAGTTACTCCTAAAGATAGCCTAAGAAAGTAAATGTCTGATGTCGTCATAAATGGTATAAAGAACCTTCTTATGACAAAGGAGATACAAATAACAAAAATATAGAAAACAGTGGTTGTTTTTTTGAGGCTAAGGATCAATAACTAATGGATAGCCAAAACCAAATCAGTGAGTGATTTTTTTTTTCAAAGATTTATTTATGCATTCAAGAGCTGGAGTACAGGCCAGAGTCATGGGAGGTGAGAGGATTCACCAGAGAGTGGGGAGCAGAAAAGGCAGACTGACTGAAACACACTGCTGAGGGCAGCAGCTGGCGATGTAGGAGAGGTCTGCTGCGCCATGTGGGTCCTCTCCCAGGCGGGAGGCAGGGGTCAAACTCGTGCTGCAGTGGTTGTGGTCTGCTTCATAGTGCGTTGCATAACCCACTGCGCCATCAGGGAGGCCCCAGTGAGTGATTATAAAATGAATTATTGTAAATGAATCTAAAATGGATTATTATAAATGTCTTTGTCCTTTGAATCTGAATTTGGAAAAGGGGCAAAGAGAAGCTTACTTTCCTCTCCAGACTAGAGACAGAAATTTGGGAGGCCGACTTTGGGAAGAATTCATAAATCTGCTATTACTGAGTTGTTTTCTGAAACCTGTTTGTTTTAACATGTGTTTTGGAGTGTGGAACATCTTAAGGGTATGAGCTAAATCTGGGAGAAACCTAGCAAGCCCTTAGCTATTCATTATGCCAATGTGCCATATTTTGAGGTATCATGTACTAAAGTCAGTCAGTAATGCTGATAACTCACATAGCTTCTTAATGATGATACCAGAAATGGTTATTTCTAGTTTGAATATATCCTGGATGCAATACAATCTACAGAGCTAATCCAAAATTCTTTTCTTGTGGTGGTGTCTCTGAATTATCATAGTGGTTTATAAATTTTATAATCTTTAGGACCTTTTGTGTATCTGTCCTTCCCTTAATCTCTTATGTTTGGTCAGCTGACTGACTTTTTGTTTACTAGGTATTTGGCTTGCTTTTGGTGGATCTTCCACAATTTAATACTAGCACATATAACTTCTCTCCTTTATCCTCTGTCCTGTAACCCCTAATGCATGACATACAGAGAAACATTAGTATTATTTTTTCAGCTCTTGTTTATATAGCATCTTTGGTTAGATTTTCTGTCAGATGACTAATAATTAAGCCATTGGAAAGAGCCCAAAGATTTCAAATCCTCTGGCTAGACAATAACAACAGTGTAGTATTCATCAACGTGATGATGCTTGTCAATTCTAAAATATCACTGTTTTATTCAAGAACCTCAGAGTAAACCAATTAAGACTTCTTTGTCCTAAAGGAGATTTTACAGTTATATTTCCTCTTTTTCTCCTGAATTGTTCCTTAAATATGTAGCAGAGATCATGCTAGGTATGTATCTCCCGTAAAGACTGAGAGACTCAGCAAGAGGACTGTTGGCTTAAAGGGAGCAGCAATGGTGATAGGTGTTTTGGTACTCAAAGTCAGACTCTTGAAGTCTCTATCCCAATATTGGGAAGAAAAAGAAGAATATCCTGGGAAGCTTGGGACCTTGTCAAGATGTAGCAGAGTATGAAAGAATATTGTCTTTAGAGAATTTGTAAATATGAATTAGTACTTACAATAACACTGTGGTAAGCAATTATAGTTTACTAAAGGAAAGGCCAAATAAAATGAAATTCAATAATTGTTTTTAAATACCAACAAGCACTCTACTTAGTGCTTGTCCAAAGCTTGAGAGCAGACAACTTGTAAATGCAAACCGATGCTACATTTTGGCAAGACAGCATTACAGTTTTATATCTGAAATAAAGTAATCCTAGAGTTACAAGATTACAATAAAAATATTATTGAGTAGGGGCCTCCCTGGTGGTGCAGTGGGTTAAGCAACACACTATGAGGCAAACCGCAGCCACTGCAGCACGAGTTCGATCCCTGCTGCCGGCCAGGGAGGGGACCCACATGGCGCGGCAGACCTCTCCTGCTGTGCCCGCTGCTGCCCTCAGCAGTGTGTTTCAGTCAGTCTGCCTATTCTGCTCCCCACAATCTGTGGTGAATCCTCTCACCCCCTCCATACCTCTGGCCTGTACCCCAGTGCTTGTATGCATAAATAAATATAATCTTTAAAAAAATATTATTGAGTAGAGATAATGCAAGTGTTTCAAAATATACTTGCTTTGGTGTATTTTATATTTTCATAGAGGTAAACTGTCAGGATTAGAAAACCATGGTTCATAGTTGTATCTTTTCTGCTTAAATATTATGATTTAGTCAAGTCAAACACAAGATAAAAAATCGAACTTGGGTTTTTGTTCTATAATACTAACCCAGATGCCTGTTTGACAAATCCATAATGTGACCTCTTGATTCAAATATTACATAATAAGAACTCAAGTTCAGCATTTTGCCTTATATTTGAAGTATTAGTATGACATGTAAATGAAACTGTCTTGTAGAGAGAGTTGGAATCAGAGTGAAAATTTGAGGAGGATGTCAAGAAATAACTTTGGAATTACCAGAAAGGTTCTGATTATGGTAGTAGCTATGCTTAGAAAGGTAGTAGGGGAGAACAAAGATGAGTAATGAGCGAACAGTGGGTACAAAGCACCATTAATGGACAGGAAAAAGAAAAGGTCTTGGCAAAATTACATTATTAGCCTATAAGGATAATAGATGAACATAGTTTTACCTTTAATAGCTCTTTTATACTTTTAAGTCTACTAAAATCCATCATTTTATTTAATACTGAAATAGAATTTGAAGTAATTTAAGTAACTTCTAAATATAACATGCTAGTATCAGTGAAGCTATTCCTGATTTTTGTTTTCTGAAAGAAAAATCCGAGGTACTTAAAATTTAATTGTTTTGTACTTGATTAGTACATTATTTTTCAGAAAAATAGTAATTTTGTCAAAACCCGATTCCCAGGTCTCTTAATTTTCTATCTGGATTTCTTTGTTGTACCTACTATTATAAAACCCTCAGGTTTTTTTTTTTTTTATAACCCTGCATCATTTTTTATCTTATCTGGCCAAAACAATGTCTCTATAAGCTTTATTTCAAAGGTATTGTAAATAAATCTAAAGGCAACATTTTAGCTCTCCTTTTTAAAATTTTCTCTGAGACTAGGTCATAGGCTGAAGTAGGGAAGCTGTAAATAGTTCAGTAGTTAGAGTAAAATTGGTGAAAACATGAAATAGATTTTTTGTTGAGTATGAGCAAGTGGATCAATCAGAATGTAAGAGGGTTTCTGAAGTAGTAAGAATATACGATAGAATTAAATCATCTGTTGTCTGCATTAACAAAAAGTAAAAAGAAATTAATAAAATTGATTGTAACAATATAAGCCCATTAAATCCAAATGCTATTTTAACATGTAGTCAGTCTAAAAATTTGAGATATTTTGCCTTTTTATTTTTTTATTAAAGATTTATTTATTTATGCATATAAGAGCTGGGGTACAGGCCAGAGTCCAGGGTGGTGAGAGGATTCACCAGAGACAGAGTGTGGAGCACAACAGGCAGACTGACTGAAACACACTGCTGAGGGGAGCAGCTGGCGAGGCAGGAGAGGTCTGCTGTACCCTGTGGGTCCCCTCCCTGGCCGGCAGCAGGGATCGAGCTCGTGCTGTAGTGGCTATGGTTTGCCTCATAGTGTGTTGCTCAACCCACTGCGCCACCAGGGAGGCCCGATATTTTGCCTTTTTAGAAAAGACTAAGCCTTTGAATTCTAGTGTGAGTTTGACTTTCACCAGCTATATTTCAAGTGTCCACTGAACACATGTGGTGGTTCGTGGTTCTCTATTGAAAAGCACAGTTCAGGGCCTCCCTGGTGGCGCAGTGGGTTAAGCAACGCACTATGAAGCAAACCGCAGCCACTGCAGCACGAGTTCGATCCCTGCTGCCTGCCAGGG
>JAGFMF010011386.1:6963708-6981696 GCA_019455555.1 Galemys pyrenaicus
TCCCCTCCCTGGCCGGCAGCAGGGATCGAACTCGTGCTGCAGTGGCTGCGGTTTGCTTCATAGTGCATTTCTTAACCCACTGCGCCACCAGGGAGGCCCAATTTTTTTATTTTTTAAAGATTTATTTATTTATGCATACAAGCACTGGGGTACAGGCCAGAGGCGTAGGGGGTGAGAGGATTCACCACAGAGAGTGGGGAGCAGAACAGGCAGACAACGGAAGTACACTGCTGAGGGGAGCAGTGGGCACAGCAGGAGAGGTCTGCCTTGCCATGTGGGTCCCCTCCCTGGCCGGCAGCAGGGATCAAACTCGTGCTTCCGTGGCTGCGGCCTGCTCCATAGTGCGTTGCTCAACCCACTGCGCCACCAGGGAGGCCCCTATTTTATCTTTTAACATGATACAAGAACCTGTTTCATCAAGGCCTGTCTCATCTTTTTGTATCCAGCTTTGCTGGAAAGATTCCACATGTTAGTACTTTTCATAGGCTTACATTGATCCTCTATTTTGTGTCAAGTTCTGCATTAGATTCTTGGACTCCAAAGATAATGATTTTTTTTTTCTTGCAAGAAAGTCACAGTATAACTATAAAAACACATATTTATAAAAATTTTATGGACTAGCAAGATAAGGGATAATCGGGGATATTCAAAATCCTATGTTGGTACTGAGGAAGGAACAGCCAATTGTGTCTGATGGGTCAGGTTTATCTGAGCCCGCAAAGGGGAAGCTCTATTTAGGCAGATTAGTAAGGGAAGTATAGACATTTTGGGTGGATTAAGATTAGAAAAAGAGCATTTATTTCATGAAGAATAGCATGTGCAACTAAATGAAGATCAAAGGCCAACATGATGTGTTGAGAAACCTTAAAACTGATGTGGTTGGAATATGAAATATAAAGATGAATCCCAGGAAATGAGGCTGGAGAGATATTCAGGACCATATCAGAAAAAGCCTTTATACTGTGCTAGAATTAAGTAGGTACATGAGTTGTTTACTCAATATCTAGTTTTTACTTTTTCCTTATTAACAATACTGTGAGCAGTGTGCACTAGAAAAACTATATTTGGAATTAGATTCAGTTGGATATGACAGTAACCCATTACATGACATGTGACAGTAATTCCTAATAACAGTGGTTTATGTGCATGTAGTTTTGTTTTCTCATAAAATATGAGAAAGAAGGGAAATAACTAGAGAGAAAGATGAAATGAGAAATAATTTCTTCTGAAGACTTTTTGGACAAATTTGATATTTCTGTGTCTTCCCTTTTATTGTTAGTTCTAATTTAAATTAATTTCCAACTCTGAATTGTAGCAATTGTGGGATGATCCTTAAACTCCAATGCTCTCTTGTTTTTACCAACTGGACCCTAAAAAATCCAGTTTGACAAAGTACTGTGATATAGCCAGTTGTTAACATCTAGTTTTGGAAAAGCTATAACTTTGAAGGCAGCATTAGTAACTCTTGGTGGAATTTCTGCTTTCTCAAAGACAGCATTAATGCTAGGTTTGAATCTTTCCTTTGTTAAAACAAACAAACAAAAATCTGAAGATTGCTTGGTGGGTTATAAGAAAAACCCTCAAGTGTTAAAAAAAAAAAGTGAGAATTGCAAACTAAAATGGTAAGTACATAAACAAAAGTTATGGCTGCTCTGGGTAATTAAAAAAAATTTTTTTTTTAAAGATTTATTTATTCATGCATACAAGAGCTGGGGCACAGGCCAGAGGTGTGGGGGGTGAGAGGACTCACCACAGAGAGCAGGAAGCAGAGCAGGCAGATCAACGGAAGCACACTGCTGAGGGGAGCAGCGGGCACGGCAGGAGAGGTCTGCAGCACCATGCGGGTCCCCTCCCTAGCTGGCAGCAGGAATTGAACTCGTGCGGTGGCTGCTGTTTGCTTCATAGTGCGTTGCTCAACCCACTGCGCCACCAGGGAGGCCCTGCTCTGGGTAATTAAGCCACATAGTTACAGGAAGCTTTCCTATCTCCCTCTATAAAACTAGGATCCTCAAAGGGCTGCCACATCATTGAAAAGATGATCTAGAAAAACATCTGCTTAGTGACATAGAGAGATGTCAAGAAAGTTTATCCATGTTGTGAGATCTCTGAATGGAAATTTTTTTTCTGAGAATTTGTTACCATGGGTTTGTCATCATGTCACTTTGGTATAAAATGTTCCTCTTTACTTACAACTTGGGAAACCGAAAGCCAAGAAATGAACATATATATTACTCCCGAATAAGATTGAAGCAAATGTGGAACTTTTTTTTTTTTTAAAGATTTATTTATCCATGCATACAAGAGCTGGGGTACAGGCCAGAGGTGCGGGGAGGCGAGAGAGTCCACCAGACAGAGCAGAGGTCAGAACAGGCAGATGGACCGAAACACACTGCTGAGGGGAGCAGCGGGCGAGGCAGGAGAGGTCTGCCTGCTCCATGTGGGTCCCCTCCCCGGCTGGAGGCAGGGATCTAACTCATGCTGCAGTGGCAGTGGCTGCGGTTTGCTCCACAGTGCGCTGCTCAACCCACTGCGCCACCAGGGAGGGCCTCAAATGTGGAACTTCTTTATAGAAATGCTTAGTTCAGGCTGCACAGGTTAAAGGGTCCCTAGGATTTTTTTTTTTTTTTTGAAAATAGAACTTAAAAAAATATTTAGTCATTAAAGTCTGAAACTCAGTGGGCAGCAGGAATAGTATAATGGATAAGTTGTGGTATATTCATACAATGGAGTACTATACAGCAAGGGAGATGAGTACAGTGCTGTTATACCCAAGATTTGAATGAAGACAATGCTAAGTAAAGGATGTGAGACACAGAATAATACAAACAATATAATTTCACTTGTATGAAACTAAAACACCTAACATGCTGTTAGAAGTCATGATAGGAGTTTTTGCCAAAGTTAGAAGGGATAGATTTTAGGAGGGGGGGTGTCTAAAAACATTATAAGATGCTGTAATTACAAACAGTAATGTTGCAATTGTCAGCCTGGGAGATAGTGACATGGTTGCTGCAATTGGTGATAATCTATTAAATTTATAATTTGTATACTTTCTTAAATCTTATAGAAAGCAGAAAAAGAAAATATGATAAATACTTAGAATAGATAAAATAAATGGCACAATAAAATCTGGCAGAAATAAATCCAATGCATCTGTAATAATACTAAAGTAAATGAATTACATTTAACATTTAAAAGAGATATCTGTTGCAGCATGTTTTCACGATGACTGATAATAGTGTCTTTCCTCTGTATGTGTGCCATATTCCCACCTAGAAGTAGAGCTTATTCCTCTACTCGTCTTGATTCTGGGCTGGCTTCAATGACTTGTTAGACGAATTTGATATACCGGAGGCGACATCCTGGGACTTTCAAGGCTAGGTCATAAGGAGTTATGCAGTTTCAGTCTAGCTTCGTTGAACATTCTTTCTTAGAATGTTCTCCCATGGAACACTCAGTCTGGGAACCCAGCTGCTATGCTGTGAGAAGCCCAAACCAGATGGAGAAGTCCAGCTAAACTCACAGCCAACAGTCATCGTCAGCTGCCAGTCATGTGAATAAGTGAAGGAGTCATCTTGGACATTACAGACCCAGCAAGCATCACATGGAGAAAAGCCCAAGCACCAGATATATGGACCCAGTATAACCACATTCAGCCATTAGATCCACGCTACCTGAAGCCCAAGTGTCGTGGAACAGACACAAATCATTTATTCTGCTGCATTGTCTGAATTCCTAAACCCTTAAAATAATAACTATAATAAAACGGTTGTTGTAGTTTTATGTAATTCTGCTTTGGGCTATTTTGTAGCAATAGAGAATTGAAAAAGAATTTGGTATCTGGAAGTGAGGTGCTGCTATTATCTAAAATAGGAATTGGCTTTGGGACTTGGTGGTGGGTGGAAGTTGGAGGGACCTTGAGGAGCCTGTTAGTAAGGCTTGAAATGCATGGGAAAGATGTTATTGAAGACTTTTTTTTTAAAAAATTTATTTATGCATACAAGCACTGGGGTACAGGCCAGAGGTGTGTGTGTGTGGGGGGGGGGGGAGGTGAGAGGATTCACCACAGAGAGTGGGGAGCAGAACAGGCAGACTGACTGAAACACACTGCCGAGGACAGCAGCGGGTGAGGCAGGAGAGGTCTGCTATGCCATGTGGGTCCTCTCCCTGGCTGGAGGCAGGGATCGAACTCGTGCTGCAGTGACTACGGTCTGCTTCATAGTGCGTTGCTTAACCCACTGCACCACCAGGGAGGCCCCTGTTATTGGAGACTTAATAGAGAAACCTTTCTCATGTATTGGTACAGGGTTTGTTAACACTGTCATGTGTGGCAACGTGGGAAATAATATATCTAATGAATTCAGTTCATCTTCAGAAGTTTCTAGGCAGAATATTCAAAAGCTTTTTCTAATTGCCTTTAACGAGGTACAACTAGAGAGATAAATGATCTAGAAAATGGACTATTCAATTATTTTAAAGCAGACCTTGTAGAAGAACTATTTCTAACCCAGGAAGTGTTGCAGTAGAAAATTTCTCATTCCTGGTTGATTCAGGTAGCTAGTGATTTTTAAAGAAATGGCTTCCATGCAAAGGTAAAAATCAAGATGCTTCCAATAAAACATGGACTCAAAGTAAGGATCTCAAGGGTGAAACTATAAATCCTGTGGTTGAGACTTCAGAAAGATTTAAGGCAGTGTTCCATGGAATCTTTCAGCTATACATAGAAGATGTCTAATAATCTTAAGGGAATACCTCTTAGACTTTCTCTGTTAAACAATGGGTCTTCTAAAGATCTTAAGGGTATTTTCTTACATGAGCACCATACAGAATTTAAGATAGAAAAGGTGGGTATGACTGTCTACTGGAGTAAACCTCCTATAAGATTCATAAGAAATGTACAAGGTTTTAAGTAAATTGTACTTGTGTTAAAAGAAATAGAGACAGGAAAAAATGAAAACAGGCCTTTGGACTTCCAACCATTTACAATAAGAAAGTAGTCCAAGAAGGCTACTCCATTGCAAAATTAACCATCTCCCTTGAAAGGATGATTCAGATTGCAGCCAAGTGTTTTTGGAAAATCACTCTTCAAGGAGTAGGACTGGGCTCTATCAAGAAACTGGTGACATGTCTCTGATTAAATTTCAGAATTGCTATAAACTCAAAACTGCTATTTTTTCCCCTGTGCCTTAGTCCTTTTTCCTCATATTTTGGATGAGTGTGTATATTGTAGCTATCCTGAGTCAGTCTCACTGTTGTATGTTTGTGTGTTGGGTGTGTGGGAGCAGATAATTTGTCTCTTTATTCAGATCAAAAGGAACTATACTCCAGTAGCTGTACCTGAGGAACTGCATCTGAGGAACCTCAGTCACACCTGGACCTGAATTAGATATCAAGATTCTGGACACCAAGCTGATGCCATAATGAGATGAAACTTTTGAAGGTCTTAGGAGAGGGTGAGTGCATTTTGCATGTGGGAGGGATTTGTTGGGGCCAGAGGGTGGTATGTGGTAGCTTGTCTCCATAGTGGCCATATCAGTTTTTTTCCGTTCTCGTCATTCAGAGGTGGAGTTTGTTTCTCTCCTCCCCTTGAATCTAAGCTGGCTTTAGTGACTTGCTTGGACAATTGAATGTGACTTTCTGGGACTTCTGAGGCTAGGTCATAAGATGCCTTGGAGCTTCTCTCTGTGTCTCTTGGAATTCTCTTTCTTGGAATACTCAAACCCAGCCACCATGCTGAGAAGCCCAAGCCACATGGAGAGGACACTTGTAGGCACTAGTTGATAGCCCCAGTGAGCTACCAGCAAACAGCCATGTCAGCTGTCAGCCATGTGAGTAAGTGAGTGAAGGAACCATGTTGGAAAGTCCAGCACTAGCAAATATCATCTGGAGAAGAACTGAGGTTCCAGACATATGACTCCTGTTGAGACTTCCCAGCCATCTTCATCCATTCAAGTCATCCCATCTGAGATCCCAGACAGTGTGAATCAGAGACAAGCTGTTTCTGCTGTGCCCTGCTAGAATTTCTGGCTCACAGAATCATGGGAATAATAAAATGATCATTGTTTAACTAAGTTTTGGGGAATTTTTTTTTATGCAGTAATAGATAACTGGAACGTTGTCAGATTGAATAGCTTATATGAGCCATATCTAAGACATAAGGAATATGAGAGATTGAAAGCAAAGGCATAAAAAGCATATTCTAAAAGAAAGCTGGTATAACAGGGTAATAGTCTACAAAATTAACTCAAAGGCTAAAAGTAAAAATAATCACAAAAAGTTATAATTAGCCAGGATGCTATAATTTCAAATCATTATATGCCCAGTAGTATGGCCTCAATATATATGGCTAGATGACAGATAGAATGCAAAATATGGAAATAGAATACAGGAAGAAAATATGTGGCTACAATTATATATTTGGTAAAGCAGAGCAGGAAATTTTAACGTCTCTTTCATTGACGACCAAACACAAAAAATTTGAGATGTGAACTAACAACAGTCTTGATTTGGTGGGCCTGCACAGAGCCACCAGATTGTGTTTTTTTAAGCAGTTTTTAAAAAATTGAACATATAATTCATAAGGCAAGTCTTAACAAACCAAATAATGATTTTTATGCTCTTGTTCTCTAGTTCAATTCAGGTAAGATTGAAATTAAGCAAAAAGGTGGCCAAAGTAACTTTATGTATTTGGAAATTTAAAGGCACACTTCTTAATAACTCATAGGTCAAAGAAAAATAATGCAAATTAGAAGTAAAACTGACTTATCCAAAACTGATTCAAGAAGGAATAAAAATCTGAACAAATATATTTACCTTGTAAGTAAAAATCTACATGACAGAAAAGCAGCACAAATTGATTTTAAAAAACAGTTTAATAAAAATTCTATTGACATATAATAAGCTGTGCATATTTAAAATGTACAATGTGTAAAGTTTGGACATAGGTGTAAAAGTATAAAACTGTCATCACAATTAAAATGAAGAACATTGTCATCTATAAAATCTTTTACCCCTTCTACCACCCAGCCTCATTCCTAGGAAAACACTGATCTACTTTTTGTTACAATAGATGAGTTTGTGTATTTTACAGTTTTATATAAATGGGGCCAATCAGTGTAAACTCTTTTGGAGAGTGTGGGAGTGGAGTGTTATACTTTCACTTCATATTGTTATTTTGAAATTTGTTAGTTGTTGAGTGGGCAAAGGTTTGTTTCTTTTCATTGCAAGTAGTAGTCCATTCTATGGCTAGATCATACTTTGTTTTTTCACTTATTGACAGACATTTAGGTTTTCAGTTTGGGACTATTATAAATAATGCTGCTATGGTCATTTGTGTGCAAGTGTCTGTACACATATGCTTTTATTCTTCTTTGTTAAATATCAAGGCATGTAATAGAGGGATCACATAAGTGCATGTGTAATTTTTAAGAAACTAGTTCTGTTTTCCTTCCTGTGTTTTATTGTATTGATTTTTTCTCATTCTCTTATTCTTATTTGTTTTGTTACTTTAAAATTTAATGGTATATATCTTCAGATTGTCACAATTTGCCTTTAAACATTGTTATACAACTTTATCTACAATGTAAAAAGTTTACAATGAACAGTTTACAATAGTTCTTAGACAACAGAAGAAATGTTCCTTTTTCTTCCCTCTCAGCCTTTGTGCTGTTTTTCTCATACATTTTCTCTTTTCATTATGAATCCCACAATCTTATTATTGTAGTAGGAAAAAAAAATCTTATATAAGTACCCATATAGTTATTCTTTCTGGTGCTCTTTATTCGTTTGTGCAGATTTATTTTGACATTTCTAGTGTGCACTGACTAGTAATGAATTCTTTTGTGTACTAATGTATAAGTGGATTAAATGTCTTTATTTCACCATTGTTTTTGAAAAAATTATTTTTTGCTGAGTATAGAATAGTAGTTTGATACTTTAAAATTGCTTGAAAGCTATTATCCCAATATTGACTTTTTTAAAAACACACAAGAATTGGGGTACAGGCCAGAGGTCTGGGGGGTGAGAGGATTCACCAGAGACAGAGTGGGGAGCAGAACAGGTAGATCTACAGGAGAGGTCTGCTACATCATGTGTGTCTGCTCCCAGGCTGGGATCAAACTCATGCTGCAGTGGCTGCAGATGCTTTATAATGCTTTACCCCTTGTGCCAACAGGGAGGCCCTCTTATATGTTTTCTGATGTAAAAACTGCTACTATCCTTATCTTTGTTCCTCTATACTTAATTATTTTTTTCTGACTGCTTTTAAGATTTCTAAAAGTGTTTGAGCTCTTGATTATTATGTAATTGATGCAATTTTCTTTTTGTTTCTTCTTGGGGTTCATTGAGCATGTTGAATCTCTTGGTTTACTGTTTTTATTAAATTTGGAAGTAATTGTCCATTATTTCTTCAAATATTTGCTCCTCTTTCTCTCCTTCAAGAATTCAAATTACAGGGCCCCGCCCTGGTGGCGCAGTGGGTTAAGCAACGCACTATGAAGCAAACCGCAGCCACTGCAGCACAAGTTCGTTCCCTGCCGCCGGCCAGGGAGGGGACCCACATGGCATAGCAGACCTCTCCTGCCTCACCCACTGTTCTCTTCAGCAGTGTATTTCTGTCCATCTGCCTGTTCTGCGTCCTGCACTGTCTGGTGGATTCTCTCACCACCCCCACACCTCTGGCCTGTACCCCAGTGCTTGTATGCATAAATAAATAAATATTTAAAAAAAAAAGAATTCAAATTACATATATATTAGATTGCTTAAAGTATTCCCACAATTATTGAGGTCTTTTCCCCGTTGCTCTCTCTTGTTCATGGTTTCTGTATTTGTTTCTTTACATTCACTCATTTCTTGTTTTTTTTCTAATTGCTGTTAATCCCATACAGTATATTTTTCATTTTAGACACTAATTTTTAATCTCTGAAAGTTTGAGTCAGGCCTTTAAAAAAAGTCTCCTGTGTTTCTGTTTAATTTTTTGAATATAGGATACATGTTGAATAACTGTTTTAATGACCTCGACTGTTAATTCAGTATTTTTATAAGTCTGGGTTTGTTTCCACTGATTGATTTTTCTCCTCTTTATGGTTCATCTTTTTCTCCTTCTTTGAATATCTGGTAAATTTGCTTAATTTTCAAACATTGTGTATTTTACCTTGGTGGGTACTGGATCTTTTTTCTTTGTTTTATATCAAAGTTGTTCAGTTTGACCTTTTCTGGTTTGGCTTTTAAGATTTCTTAGGTGGGGCCAGACCAGTTTTCCGTGTAGGGTATTATTCCTCAAATCCTTCTTAGTACTCTACCCAATGCTCTTTTAATAACAGGGTTTGGTAATTTGGTTGGTAAGAGCAGGTATTATTCCTGTCTCCAAACTTTACTTAAACTTACTAAAGTTTGAGGAGGGGGGAGAGGGAGGGTTGAGGGCAGATGGGAGCATGGGGGACTGAGGTGATTGTGCACTGGTGATACGGTGATGGGGAATACATGGGGATTACAATTGATGTCAAATATATATACATTTTAAAAAATAAAAAAATAAACTTACTAAAGTTTTATATGTTGGCTATGTTTTAGGTAATTCCTTTTGCTTTGATTCTGGCAGAATTCTGTGGTTATCTTTAAAACAAAGAGATTTGTTATTTCTGTGATTGCATGAATAGAACAATACTTTTTGTACTGTAGACCCTGAACTCAGTATCAGTATCTTATTTCATATTCACTTCCAAATAGCATCAGGTGGTCATTTTTTTGTTTTAAAACAAGTCTACTAATCCGGCCTGATTTGACCCTGTGACCTCAGGGAAAACCTCTCAGGAATAGAATAAAGAAACTATTTTATATCCTGAGGCTTTAAAAAACAAAGTGAAGATCCAAATTTTAAAACCATTTTAATATCTTTAAACATTCTACAATGGGATCATTTTTTAAAGGAAGTTCTGTCCTCCAGCTTAGTCAATAAATTATTTAATTTGAACACTTTTTTTAAATAAATAATTGATTTATAATATTTCCTAGGATAGAAAGACTGTGTTCTAGCTGAATACTTTAAGGGAAATTAAAAGGGCATGAATTCTGTTGGTAAAAATAACAGAAAGAAAGAAAGGTGTGGGGTTAGGGTAAGTTTTGATTAGAGTGACCCTGAAGGTAAGGTGAGAGAATTTGTTAGTCTTCTCAGAGAGGAAATAGGGTAGTTTAACAAGAATGAGTAGGAAAATTCAGTCTCTGATGGGATAGAAAAAGCCTGGAATAGCTGTTTGGAGGCCATTATAAGTCAATATGACTTTCACCTAAGCATGAAAATTCCACCTTGTTGCTTTTACCCTTGTTTTCTCTTTGCTGGGTTCATATTAATGTAATTACATACTAATGTAACAGGATTGGGAATGAAAACAATTTTTAAAGAAATCTTTTTTAAAAAAATTAAAATAATTGGTTTATGGAGCTTTATTTTTGGCAAACTGAAATAGTATAGTTTTTATTATATCAATGAATAGAATTATAGTTATAGGAATGTGGTCTTATTTCACATTTCTTCATGATATTTTTATAGAGGTGAAATCCAGTTAAAATGCCCTGGAGTATAAAAGGTTAGGAGACATGATACAGATGGGTCCAGTTTTGCTCAGAGGCTAGTGAGGATAGGACAACAACCTCGAGGTGTTTACATTTATATATATGTTTGTAAATCATATTGCTAGCTAGCATGTTTAGTGCTACAGTTTTTTGCTTCTGTCCCATCTATGGCCTTCCTAATGTTTATATGTATGTAGGTAGGTAGGTACATAGGTAGGTATGTACCTATGTAGGTATCTGTAAATGTACAGGTAGTGTCAGTTATTTTTAGGGCTACAGTCTTTTCTTTTTGTCCCATTTGTGGCCTTCCCTGAGTTATACCTCAAGAGTATACCTACCCTATTGAATTGAATTTAACTTAGTTTTTGTTAGAAGTTTTGAGCAATAATTGGTGCATAGAGATTCCTAATGGAGAATTCACAAAGCAAGTAAATGAACAGCTCTGTCATGAGATGACCAACTTTCCTACCCAGACCAGGAATGATTGTTCTTCCAGTCTTCTCATGGTGTTGGGGAATACCCCCCACTCCCTGCAAAGTAAATTTCAGGTATATCAAACCAACTACTTTTAGAACATTATTTTTTGTAGAGTGAGAATGAAAGATTGTTCCATATAAAATGTAATGGTAATGTGAGGTAACATAGTGACAGACATAATCAGAGAGAGTTGTGTGTATTCTAGAGTAGTAGTTATCACACTATTTGGTCTCAGGACCCTTTTTAAACTCTTAAAATTTGAGGGTTCCAAAGACCTTTTGTTTATCTAGATCCTGGAGAAGAACCAATTGCATTAGGAAGCTGAGAATTTTAAAATATTTAAAATAACAATGATAAGCCCATGTATTACTATTTGAACTGAGAGATTTAAAAAAATTAATTTATTTTAAAATAATGGGTCTATTATGTTAACATAAATTATGCTTGAAAATATCCATGAAAACTTACTTTCCTAAAACAAGAAACATTTAAAGAAAAGAAAGGCACTATTTTATATTTTTGCAAATCTCTTTGACATCTGCTTTTATAAAACACAGCTTGAATCTCATATCTGCTTTTGCATTCAATCTAGTGCATTGCCACACATCACGTAGCCTTAGGAAAACTACTATAGACTTATGAGAAAATGAGAATAAAATTACGCAGATATTTTGTTAGTATTATCATGAAAATACATTTGATCTCAAGCACCCCTGAAAGTGTTGTTACCATCAGAGGGTTCTGGACCACATTTGAGATCTCTGTTCCCAAACTGTTCATGTTTGGGGAAAGAGATTTGCAAGAGTTGTCACCATTGGGGAAAGGAAAATTTCCCATGTGTGTAATCAGTACTGGCTGTTTAACCTAGTAATTAAGCAGTGTAACATCCAGACTCCAGAATTGAAGTGGGTGGTATAGTCAAACCTCCAAGCACTTAACTGGGAATCAGTCCCAGTTTGTGTGCTTTTTTTTTTTTTTTTTCCAGTTTGTGTGCTTTTTAAAAATAGTTGTTTGGTATTTTTGTATGCTTTTGCTAACCAGTGAGAGAAAAAAATTGAACTAGATCCTGGAGAAGAATCAACAAATTTTAGAGATATAATGACCATTAAAGGTAATCTGTTGTAGAATTTTTTAGATTTTCACATTTGAAAAGTGCCTGAATGGCCATCTAATCCAAGTCTTAAGCTTTAGAATAATTATAACTAGTACTTATAATATACAGGTTAAGTGCTTTACATACAGTAATCTGTTACTTTCTCCCTGTAATCTCTTCCTCTATTTTCTTTCTCCTCAGTTATTTTAATCTTTATTGTTTTTTAAATAGTTTTAATAGAAAATGTCACACATGTATCCATCACAATTTCCAACAATTGTTCTTTCATGGCCAATTCCATGTTTATCTCTACCCATTATACCTATTGCCCCAGAATGGACACAAATCCTAGATATCTTATAATTTCATTTATGCACCTCAGTATAAACAATTCTGTTATCACACTAAAAAATTAAGTGATTCTTTTTTTGTTGTTGTTCAGGTAGCAGGAATTCTTTAATAGCCTCAAAAACCCACTGAGTACTCACATTCCCTAATGTGTCATTCACACACGTTGTCTTTCAAAGTGTTTGAACTGGGTTGGAAATCAGTTTTGTACAGTGCAATTAATTGATGTCTCTAATTTTTTTCTTTTGCAATTTGTATTGTAAAAACTGAGTCACTGTCTTAGAGAGCTTCCCTGAATCTGAATTCTGCAAGTTGTATCTCTGTGGTGTCTTTTAACAATTTTTTTTGTCCTCTGCATTTCATATAAATTGGTACTTATATTTAGAAGCTTGAGAGTGTGGTAAGTACTTCCATGATGGGGTGCATATGTCTAGTTTTTTTTTTATGATATCAGTAGCTATTGATGCTCTTTTTTTTCCTTATCTATTAAATTATGAAGATCTGCAAAATGGTGATATTCTAATCGATCTATCTTTCTTTATAAGATGGAATCCTTGTATAAAAAGAAACTTCCCCAGTCTACTACTTGATTACGCAGTGGTACAATTCATATAGGAAAGTAAGGATGAACAAAGTCAGGATTCTCTCCCTTTATCAATTTTCAAAATAGTTAACTGGTGCATTAGTATATTCCAGTGGTCACCAATTAGGGTTTTATTTTGTTTTTGGTGTTATTATAAACTTCTACAGTTATACATTTTTCTAATTTTAATCCATTGCTGCTATTACACATTACTTTTCTAGTAATTTTACATGCTTTTTTCCTAATAGAATAAATTTGAAAATAAGGAGCTTAGTGCTTGACTTTCAGTAGTGTTTTTGAATAAATGAGTGAATGCACTGATAGCATTTTAAAATACGAGTTTATTTTAAAGGCATGACAGGAACAATGTCAGGTATGACTTCCCTGATTGATCTGAAAAACAAAACATAACAGTGAAGAACATTCTGGGTGAAAGAAAATGTGTTTTATAAAAAGTGAGTGTTATGTTATTACTTTTTTGTAGCAGGCATGAAATGGATCTTTTCATTGTATTTTTGTCCAAAGGAGTGAATTAGAATCTTTGTTTTTACTTCTCTTCCTGTAATATAAAAAACATTTGAAAGCAACTTTCTCTCCACCTGGTCCTTTTCTCCCTTAATATAAATGGCAGAGAACATTCACATCATAACATACATACTCCCCATGAGTTCATTCATTTACTTTACAACCCCCCTCCTCCAAATTTGCAAGAAGGTAAAGCAAAACGTAACTTTATCCACAGTATGCCTAGCACTGTTCTGAGGACTTTTGCAGATTATGTCGTTCATTCTTACTATGACCCTGCTACAGGTAGGATTATTACCATCCTCTGCATTTTAAGCAAGTTTAGGTACAGTACACCTTTTGAACACACTGTCTTGTGTTTGTCAATATTTCAGTAAGCTGGGACAGATAATGAGATTTGTAAAGAAGCCTGCCAAGGTATGTGTAGGAAATCACAGGACTATAAGATAACAATGTAGGTAACTTAGAGGTTTAGATCCACCACTTAATGTGTATCTTGAACAAGTGTTATCTTGTTTTTGTTGCAGTTCCCCAGTGTGTAAAATGAGGATAATATCTGTTCTACTTTCCAGTGGGATGTGGGGTGGGAGCAGGGAGGACAGCTTTGAAAATTATAAAACTTTACAAATGTATCGTGTATTATGATTATGGAAAGTCATGCAGCTTGGTGGATTGGTATCATCCTTTTAACTTAGGAACAATTAGTTGATTTTGGCAGTAGGCCACTGAAACTCAAAGAAATAGCACCTGTCAGTCACAATCATTTCTTGGAAGGAAGAATTGAAAAATGGCACAGCAGTTATTCTCCTTGACCTCTTTCTCTAAAAGGGAATTTGATTAGGCAAGCTGGTTTCATAATAGAGTAGAGCTCTCTGCTCTTCAGGGAGTTGAAGTTAGCAGCCAGACTTGTTCTGTGAAGCTAGAGCAAATTGGTTTTAAAGGACTTAACTAAATTTATTGTGATTAAAGTTTTATGAAGAATGTGCATTGCAGAGCAGTAGCTTTAAAAATGTTACTTATGAGCCAGTCTGTGTCCCTAAATTGAGAACGTAGTCTGCAATTGGTTTAAGCTCAGAGGATAGTATCCAGAAATTCTATAATATCTTAAAGTGAATCCTAGATTCCGAAAGCAGAAAAACAGGCAGTAGGGTACAAACTACTATAGAACTAAATCCTCATGTAAACATTATTTGAGGTTTATTCAGAACTTTGTTAGTGTAATTACTCATGGACCTTTTCCACGGTATAGAAAAAGAAAATTAAAACAAGCACATAAGTAAGTGAATGAATGTTTAGTACAAACAGTTAAGAATCATAATTATCCTAAGGTGAATGAATAGTCAGAGAAAGAACTTGAAATGAATTTCTGTAACCCTAGAGGGTAATCATATGCCCTGGTAGAACTCAGATTGTCTCTAAGTAGGAGGATCTTGCTCAGTCCTATATTTTCTCAGTATGCCAACATGCCATGCTGGTGTGGCTGGTGGTTTTATATGTATGTATGTGGAATCAAAGCTACTGGCTTAAGTACTTTGACCAAAGACAAAATAAAAATAGTTGATTTTAAAAGACTTTCTACATTTACACTGTTGATTTTATTTGCTAAATTGATTATGGATAAATTTATAGCTTAATTTAGTTCTTGGACTTTTTCCATCTTAAGCCAGGCTTTTTTCTCTATTGCTCTAAAATTGCCCCTCCCTATCCTCACTTCCAGTACGTGTTATTTAAAGAAACTGAATGGATATTGGAAATGTAGTTAGATATGTCTTATTTGTGGGGAATCACTTAAGATTACTCAAAATAGATATTTGGCTGAAAGTAAAATATCAAGGAAGTAATAGGAATTGAGGTGAAGGTACAAAAAAGGATCTAATAGCCACTTAATATACCATAAACCAAAGACGTCCCTTCCAATTAAGTGCTTTCTCAAAGGATCAGAAATATCCAGACAAGAAAGATAAAATTATTTTCTTTTTTGTTGAATTTGGTTTTGTTGAATTTAAATATTTTAGTTTTCTAGAGTGATCCATACAATTGATAGAAAGTAAATGCCTGGGATTTATTAAAATTAAAATGCTAGAATGCTTATACTTGTATTTCACATAATCTGAAAGGTAAGATAAAATCTCAGAAACTTCTGATTGTACATGGTTTGGTATAAAAAATGGTTTTTGACAATAGTCTTGAAAAAAGTTGAGGGTGTATTTTTTTTTAATTAAACTTGTTGAGTTTTTACCCTTGCCTGGTAAGTCTTTATATTCTTTTTTCTAAGATTTAGTATAAATGTGAAGTAGGTAGACAACATGTCAAGATGTACATGTGTGTGTGTTATCCCAGCACAATGTGTGACTATAAGTAGGGTGAGTTAGATGTAAAAGGAAGAAAAGATTGTAGAGAAGTGCCTACTCCAAGGAGAAGGTGCTTCTAGAAGACATCACTGTTCATTTATTCCAATTAGAAATTCTTTGTATATCCACTGGCCAGTGATGGTGTGGTGGTGCCTGTGAATCCTTTGCATTTACTATGCCTTACTTTGAAATAAACTTCATCTTAAAACTGACTGAGTTGTGTGTGCTACTGAAATCAGAAGTGTAGGACTGACCCTAAATTGAAGCTCCTGTTGGGAGCATTGGAAAGCCACTGACCAGTTGCAGGGTGCTGGCTGGTTGGATAGCACCAGTATCTGGAATTGAAAATTTAGAGAGCCTGAAGCTTAATGGAAACAGCTTCCTCTACGAGAAACTGCCTTGCAGCTCTGGATTAGTGATCCAGAAGTTAGAACCAGGATTCTATTTTTGTTATTTACAGTGTATAAAATAAACTTTTTCCTTTTTTTTTGTTAAGTGAGAAAAGTTTTTCATAAGGATTATTTTTGATGAGTTGAAGATAAATAGTGTTTGATTGGTGATTTGGAGCTGTTACCAAAGTCATTACCAGTTAATATATCAAAAAGCGAGAGAGTAGTAGGAAAGTACTGAGGCTTAACTTGAGAGGATAGATTGTTAACCTCATTGAGAGAAAATGATAAAAAATGTTCCTGTTCTGGCAAGAGAAAAAAGACCTTGATTTATATACTAGTAGGTTCATATTTTGTGGGGAATGGGGTGTATACCAACTAGCCGTTGAATTTCTGATCTTTCAGTGAATCTGATTTAGGAAATATCAGGTAGCCTGGTTTTACTGTTGAACTAGGAAAAAAATCACTTTTCCCTATCTAGTTAACTAAATATTTCAAGGTGAAGATCTGAAGATAGTTTAAATTTCCACTACTTGTAATCAAATGTTGCTACTTTATAGTTTGGTTAGAAAATGTCTCCACCTACTGGTCGCAATTCACTGACATTTCATGAGGACGCTTCCATTTTATTCTGTTTTCCTGAAACATGGAAATATGACAGCTACAGAAGGTAGCTAGGTGGGGTTGTGACTAAGTACTCTACCTTTATATAGCTTTTCATAAACTAGTGGAGTTTCAGAGAGTTGTTAATAAAGGTTGCTTGGGGTATAATTGAGGAGAAGCAAGATAAAGACTTAGAAGACATAAAGCAAAGAGATAAATTCTTATAAATAGCACATTTGCAATAGTAAGTTTGGTATTTGCTATGTTACTTAATATTAATTTTCTTATTAAACTGTTTAACTTTGTTATTTCTGATTAACTAGAGTAATTTTCCAAATGGCTATTGGTTCACATTCCCTATTTGGAAATGGTCACTATCACTATATTATTACACAATAAAGTAAGACCTTTTTTTGGTTAGGGGTCAGCAAACTTGCTTTTGGTAAAATATCATATAGTATCAGATAAAGTGTCCGGCCATACAGTCTTGTTGGAGTTACTGCAGCTCTGCTGTTGTAGCACAAAAGTAGTTGTAGACAATGTATAAACAAATGTGACTGTTCCAATAAAGCCTTGTTAATGGACACTGAGATTTGAATTTCATATAATTCTTACATGTCATATATTATTATTATTTAAAAATTCATTTATATATATTTGACATCAATTGTAATCCCCATGTATTCCCCATCACCGTATCACCAATGCACCATCACCTCAGTCCCCCGTGCTCCTGTCTGCCCTCAACCCTCCCCCTGCCCCTTCCCCTCCAAGTGTCCCCAATTTGTCCTTGTCTTTTCATTTTTGGTTTTCTATCATATATTATTAATGAAAAAAGTTGACCATTAAATAAGAACCAGTATTAGTTCATGAACTATATAAAATAGGCACTTGGCCAAGTTTGGTCTGTGGGCCATAGTTTGTAATCCCCTGCTTTATATTCAGAAACTCTTTTTTTTTTTTATTTATGCGTACAAGCACTGGGGTACAGGCCAGAGGTGTGGGGGGGCGGTGAGAGGATTCACCACAGAGAGCAGGGAGCAGAACAGG
>JAGFMF010011386.1:6981746-6996458 GCA_019455555.1 Galemys pyrenaicus
TCCCTGGCCGGCAGCAGGGATCGAACTCGTGCTGCAGTGGCTGCGGTTTGCTTCATAGTGTGTTGCTTAACCCACTGCGCCACCGGGGAGGCCCAGAAACTCTATTTTTAAAATCCACTTTTCACATACCATGAAGGTGAGTTTCCCAACTTTTAGGAGTACTTTCATATGCTTATTGCTTGTCAGGAGAGTATTGTACTTGTTCACTATTATCACTGAGCACATAGATGATTCTTTATCCACACATATGTCCTAGTTCTGATGTATTTCTACAGTTATATCACTTAATTCCAGAACATCATGAGTTTTCTTAAGGGATGTTTTAGCCCTCTCCCCCACACACATATACACATACACACATATATATAAAATACATATTTCAATATATACATATATATTTAATAAGAAACTTATTCATGTGAGTTGAAAAAGCCAGAAACTTTCAGATAATAGAATTATTCCAAAGTGACTTCAAAAAATAAGTCATTATTATAATAAAGACTACTTTGCTGTGGTAAAGGGCTTATGGTATCAGTGCTCAGGCACATGGGTCTTATGACATGAGCAAGGCTGATCTGGAACATTACAGATAATTTCAGTGATGTTCCATGCTCATGTAATGGTTCTAGTTTGTTACATTTTGGGAGATGGTTACTTACAGTTGATTATTTCAGTGTGTCACCTGTACCTTCAATACCACTTGCTTTTAATCTCTACCAGTTTTCAAATTCTTGGATTCATCCTTTGGTCTTCCTTCTGGCTTTCTCAGTGCCTATACATCCAAGTACTGTAAAGTTAAGAAAATGAAGTCTGTCTAAATTCATCATCCTTAACTGCAGGCTTATTAGGGTTCCCTGTAAACTCTCAGTGTTTTCCTTACCTTCTCTTTATGTGTCCTTGCCTCCTCTTTCCTTGTCCCAAAGGAAGACTTAGCTCTCTCACTTTGGATCATTATGACATCTATCTATATAGAGACCCCTTGATACCATCTCCTCAGTGACAACATCATTTATATCCTTCATCCTCAATTTTTCCATTAACTTCTCTAAGTTGTTTTTTTTTTAAGAAGGAAACAGATTTCATAAATGTCTAATTCTACCTATGTATGTGATTTTTGGATTTGTCATTTTTTTAAAGATTTATTTATTTATGCACACAAGAGCTGGGATATAGACCACAGGTGTGGGAGGGTGAGAGGATTCATCAGACAGAGTGGGGAGCAGAACAGGCAGATTGTCTGAAATACACTGCTGAGGGGAGAAGCAGGCAAAACAAGAAAGGTCTGCTGCACCATGTGGGTCAGCTTCCTGGTTGGAAATGCTGCAGTGGCTGCTAATAGCTTCATGGTGCTTCGACTTAACCCCTTGCATCACCAGGGAGGCCCCTGAATTTGTCTTTAAAAAACAAAAAAGATTTATTGATGCATACAAGAACTGGGGTACAAGCCAGAAGTGCAGGGGGTGAGAGGATTCACCAGAGACAGAGTGAGGAACAGAACAGGCGGGTGTACGGAAATATACTGCTGAGGGGGAGCAGTGGGCAAGACAAGAGAGGTCTGCTGCGCCATGTGGGTCAACTTTCTGGCCGGCTGGGGAACTCTTGCTGCTGCAGTGTATGTGCATAGCTTTATAGTGCTTAAACCCTTGTACCATCAGGTAGGCTCCAGATTTGTCATTTTTTTAAAAGAAGAAAACAGAAGTTCATACATGAAGAAATTCAGAGAAATAAGTAGCTCCAAAGAGGTGATTTAGAACTCCAGCTTATATGGCATCCTCAACAAAGACAATGCATTTGTACAGAAATGACAAAGGAAAGTGGTGGTGGAAAGGTAAGTGTTTGGGAAACTAATGGTAGATACAGTTTAGTTAGTAGAGTTTGTTATGTAGAGTCTTCTGGTACTATCTCAAAACTGATAGAGTCTAAACTTGCCTCCAGTGATTCACTGTTTTCCTTAAGGTGACAATGCATTTCACTGCCTCTGGATGCTAGTACCACTTCAGCACATTCAATTCCACAGTCGTTTCCAAAATACCAGTGGTGTGCCAGGTGCTGAACCAGGAGTTGATTCGGAGAATATTAGCTGTATTTTTTCTGCAGTGGTTTTCACATTCTAGATTACTGACTTATTACAAATGATACAAATCAACAGCCAGAAAAAGAAAGGGTGAGGTTTGGAGATATGAGGGAAAGTCATGGAAATTGCATGCCTTCTTTAGTTTCACCAGTCTCCCCCAGATCTCCATGTTCATCAACCCAAAAACTCCAGATTTATTTTGTTTCCTATTTGATAATAGAGCCTTTGATCTTGCCTTTTCTCTGAAACTTGGTTTTTCTAAGATCACCAAGAACCTACGGCCAGTTAAATAATGGGTTCAGTGAAATCATTCAGGAGATTATATGAAGTGTTAGAAGAAGCTCAGAATGGAACCCAGTAGACATCAACATTTAATGGAATTGATTAAAGAAAGGATAATGAAGGAAATTAAAAACTAAAGTTTTAGGAGACAACTAGGAAGGTGTGGCATTCCAAAAATATAGTTTCTCAAAACAAAGGGTTGGATAAAACTAAACCAATAATAATTCTAGAAGTCTTGACTATAGAATTGATGTACCAGATGGGAAGAGGGGTTGGGGAGAGCAAAGTGAGGAGGGGTACAGTACACTATGGTGGAGGATTGTGAATGTCTTCATTGTGGGGATGGGGTGATAACATATACATGAAGTAGATGATCCAATACTGCTAAATCATATACAGTATTACAAACCATTGTTAAATCAATTTTAAAACTTTTCTAAGCAGGAAGGGAGTTAAGTGTTAAATGCTATAAAGATGTAATATAAAAGCAACATTGAAAATAAATAACTGAAATTAGCAGCAAAGGAATATAATTCAAAATATAAATAGGGGGATTGACCTTATTTGTATAGAAACTGGATATCATACACAATGAGAAACTTATATATGTAGGATACCCTAGGGCCAGTCCTTGGAAAGCTCTTCTTTTTTCTGCCTTGGTGATCTAACTTACTTCTATAGTGCTCTTACTTCCTTAGTGATCTTATCTACTCTTACAGTTTTAAAATTTTAATCCTGATGCTTGGGAAAACTGGGTAACCACATGCAAAATTATGAAACTAGACCACTGTTTGTTACCACACACAAAATTAATTCAAAATAGATTTAAGTCTTGGATGTAAGACCTGAAGCCATAAGATACATATAAGAAAATGCAAAACATTCCATAACATTGGTCTTAGAGATGTCTTTGGGGACTTGACGTCAACGGCAAGGAAAACAAAAGCAAAAATAAACAAATGGGACTACAGAAATTAAAAACTTTCTTCACAGTGAAAAAACTTATTAAAGCAGAAAGACATCCTACTGAATGAGAAAGTATTGGTACAGCATATGTGTGACCAGGACTTATCAGAATATATAAAGAATCCATACAACTCAGCAACAACAAAATAACCCAATCAGAAAATCTGAAGATATTCTTCCAAAGGAGATACACAGATGGTCAAAAGGCATGTGAAAAAACACGCACCACTGTTTATTACTATTAGGAAAATGCAAGTCAAAACCACAATTTCATGCCTATGAGAATGGCCTATGTAAAAAAAACAAAAAGCAACAAACAGAAATAACAAGTGTTGATGAAGATGTGGAGAAAAAAGGAATCTTCAGACATTTTTGGTGGGAATGTAAGTTAGAGCAGCCTAGATGGAAAGCAGTATGGAGGCTCTTCAAAAAATTGAAAATAGGTCTATCCTATGATACAGTAATTCCACTCTTAGGCATCTACCCAAATATAAAAATGCTAACATGAAAAAAAAATATGTTCTTTGCAGCACTATTTACAATAACCAAGAGATGGAAACAGCCAAAGAGTTCTTTGATAAAGAAGATGCATTGTTTATACATCATGGAATACTACTCAACTATAAAAAAAGATGAAATCTTGCCTTTTGTGACAACATAGGTGGAACTTGAGGAGGTTATGTAAGAGAAGAAAGAAGGAGAAAGAGTACCTGATGATTTCACTCATGTGAAATATAAAGAAAGCAAAGGAACAGACAAAGCTTTTGGTCAAACTGCAGAACTGGTTTTCAGAAGGGATGGTGAATGAGCAAAGGGTAGAGGACTGAGGAGGAGGGTGCTTCTTGGTATTTTTGTGTTAGCAGGGTATGATAGTATGCAGTTTACAAGGTGTGAATCTGTACTCCTAAAGCATACACAGTTCTGTAAACCAGTGATACCGCAGGTAAATAAGAACTGAACAAACAAATGCTGACAACCAGTGTCTCTCCTGAATTCCAAGTTTGAATATCTATCTAGCTGCCATCTTTATCTCAGTATATTCACTTGGATGTTTATAGACATCTTAAAACTTAATACATCAAAACTAAATTCCTGACTTTCTCCTTGAAACTTATTTCTCTTATACTCTTCCCTTCCTTCTAGAAGCTTGGGCCAAATGTCTTGTCATCATTCTTGAGCTCTTTCTTATGCATCAATGCATCAGCAAATCCCTTTGACTCTTTTCAATATGTTCATAATCAAGCCTTTTCTTATCATTTCTGTCTAAGTTACCCTCTGATCTCACCTGGACTGTTACACAACCTCTTTACTGATCTCTGTATCTGTGCTTGCTGTTTCTACAAAATCTTTTCAGTACAGTCAGAGGAGGCTTGTTTTAACCTAAGTGATGTCATGTTTCTCCTACTCAGAACTTTGCAACAGTCCCTTATTTCACTGGGCAAAAAGGCCAAGAACCATAAAATTGACTACAGAGGTTATTGATCTTTTAACTCTTACTTGTTTATTCAGCTATACTCCTTCAAATCTCATTCGTATTGTGTCTTGCCTATAATTTGTAGCCCAAAGGTTAATTTACTGAATTAGTTTTTATATAGCTACTGTTTTCTTTAGCTACTTAGATTTTAACTGAAGTATAAATTGCATAGAATGATATATACAAATATAAAATATATAGCACATATAACCACCTTTCAGATCAAGATATTAAACATTTTCTTTTCTGTGGACATGCTTTCTTATGCACTTTCTTTGTTAAAAACCCTTTATCCCCTCAGGTAACCAGTATTACACTTATGTCACCCCATGAATTAGTTTTGTTTGTTTCTGAACTTGATATTATTAACTGTGATGTTATATCCTGGCCCTATTCTGTTTATCTACTTCTTTCATACTTTTTGTTTTTTTCTGCACTTACTACCCTCAAATATGGGATATAATTTATTTGTTAATATGTTCATTAACTATTTTTTTTCTCCCTCATAGAACTTAGGCTCTACAAAAGAGATTTTTGTCTTACTGCTTAAACCTCAAGCATCTAGACCAGTGCCTGGTGAATAGTAAATGCTCAACAAATTAGGGAAATGAGTGAATGAGAAGGCAGATGTATATATGTAAAGTTAAAGGTAATCTGGGGCCTCCCTGGTGGCGCTGCAGGTTGAGCACTGCACTGTGAAGCATCTGCTGCACAGCAGCGCGCAAGTTCGATCTCTGGCCAGGGAGGAGACCCACATGGTACAGCAGACCTCTCCTGCCTCAACCGCTGCTCACCTCAGCAGTATATTTCGGTCCATTTGCCTGTTGTGCTCCCCGCTCTGACTCTGGTGAATCCTCTGGCCTGTATCCCAGCTCTGGTATGCATAAATAAATAAATCTTAAAAAAAATTATAGATAATGTGGATGGGAAGATTCAGAAAATTCCCATATTATTTATGGAATTACTCTAAGAAAATAAGGCATAAAATTATCCTTTGGAAATATAGAGGTGATAGGATTGAGTTCTTGAAGACAGTGAAGGATGTTAGAAATATTAAGGGGCATTGGCTACATAGTTTTGCTGCTTATTGCTATAAGCCAAGTAGTGTTGTAGGCCATGAATTTGTGTGATTTCATCAGCGTGGTTGAGTGATTTTTCTTCAGCATTTAGCTGGATGTAGAAACTGCCCTGTAGGTGCAATGGAAGACCAAAGAGGCAAGGGATTTGGCAAGATGCTGACTAAAATGACAATACCATGAATTTTGCTAATAGGCAAGTGTTGGCAGATTAGGTTAGTACAAAAAGAGCCAGTTTCCACAGATGTAGTTGGGATCAAAGAGTAGATATAGTAGAAAAAAATAGAAGAGACTGATAAACGGATTAGCGGTTATCAACAAGAGTTAAGGTACCACAATTCATTGATTTTAGGATTTCCCCCGCATTTTAAGATCTCTGAATTTGAGATGTCAGTTTAGTTGGTAACACTTTTTTTCTTATTGGTATGTGAAATAATGGTGGTCCTTCCAATTGTTGGTATCTTAAATTCAATGAGATATGGTATTTAAATTTTAGGTTCTAAAATTGTAGCAGTTAGAGGCATGGAGAGGGTATGCCAGGGTGTGGACATTGGAGAAGATAACCAAAAATGAGTAGAGGGCAGGCATCTAACCGGATGTGTTATGCTCATGAAGACCTAGAGTCATGAACTGGTTTTGAGAGTCTTCAGCAAATGAGATGTAGTTACTAGAGGTAGAAGGTAGTAATATAGAGAAAGGTAGATAAGAACAGTTTCACCTTCAGGCCATCCTTAGTATTCAACTTTCCTTAGATCTCAAATGTCATTTTCTCTAGAGAACTTTCCTTATTTCTCCTTTCCTGAAGTCTAAATTAGTTCTCTTATACTGTCTTATATAGTCTATACTGTTTCTTTCATAATTATTAGTTTCTCACTATAAGTTCTATTATAGTGATTATAAAATGTCTCCTACATCCCATTGTAAACTTTTTTTTTGAGATTTTATTTATTTATGCATACAAGAGCTAAGGTGTAGGCCAGAGGTATGTAGGAGGCGAGACAGGAGAGGAATGAGAGGATTCACCAGAGACAGAGTGGGGACCAGAATAGGCAGATTGACTGAAACACACTGCTGAGGGGAGCAGCAGGCTAGGCAGGAGAGGTCTGCTGCCCCATGTGGGTTAGATCCCTGGTCTGGGATCGAATTCATGCTGCAGTGGCTGCCAAGAGCTTCAGAAGTGCTGAGACTTAACCCCTTGAGCCACCACGGAGGCCCCAGATTGTAAACTTATTAACAGTAGGTATTATGATGTACAGCGCTAGTACAGCCTAGGCTCTAGGTTTTTCTTTACTTCTAAATGAGTTGAGATAGAGGAAATGAGACACTGACTAAATTAAGGATATATTCTGAAATAGTGTTCTGAAGCCATAGTAACAGTATAGAGGACATTTTACTAAATTTGACCATTTGACTTTTTTTTTTAAAGATTTATTTATTTATGCATACAAGCACTGGGGTACAGGCCAGAGGTGTGGGGGGGTGAGAGGATCCACCACAGAGAGTGGGGAGCAGAACAGGCAGATCAACGGAAGTACATTGCTGAGGGGAGCAGCGGGCACAGCAGGAGAGGTCTGCCACACTATATGGGTCCCCTCCCTGGCCAGCAGCAGGGATCGAACTCCTGCTGCAGTGGCTGCGGTTTGCTTCATAGTGCGTTGCTTAACCCACTGCGCCACCAGGGAGGTCCCCATTTGACTTTTTAAAAATTTTTTTATTATTTTTAAAGATTTATTTATGCATACAAGAGCTGGGGTATAGGCCAGAGGCGTGGGAGGTGAGAGGATTCACCAGAGACAGAGCAGGGAACAGAACAGGCAGATCAACTGAAATACACTGCTGAGGGGAGCAGCGCGGGAGGCAGGAGAGGTCTGTTGCCATGTGGGTCCCCTCCCTGGCCGGAATCAAGCTCACGCTGCAGTGCAGCTGATGCTTCATAGTGCGATGCTCAACCCGCTGCGCCACCAGGGAGGCCCTGACTTTTTAAAAATTTTACATCCTTGTTTATTTTTTCTCCCCTTGGGTGTGGTCATCATAGTTTCCCCACCATGAAAGTACACCAATAGTGGTGCTTTTCTCGCCACCTAAATTTGAATATTTGGGTGGTTATTTGTTTCATTTTTAAGCTTTGTTTTCTCCTCATGTATTAGATTAAGATACTAGTATCTTAGTAACAGGATTATGGCAACCGTGAAATGAGATAAAAAATGGAGAGAACATAATACCACATTTATCACACTTTGGTGCTCAGTAAGTGATAACCTGAAAATAGCCATCTTGACTTTTTTTTCCTGCTGAAAAATTTCAAGTTTAAAGCCATTATATGTTACTTGGACTGTTTATTTTGTTCTTTCTGTCTCTTTTCCCTTTCTTTTCTTCTCTTTTGTTCAGTGGTTCTTCTATAACACTGGTCTTTTTTACCTCTGCTTGCTGTTTACAGGATTAAATCTAAATTCCTTAGCTTAGGATTCAGAATATTTCACTGTCTAATACCTCAGTTCTTTTCTAAGTCCATATTGTGATCTCTGACCATCTCTCTTTTGCCTTACCCTTTATTATCCAGCAACTTCATGCTACTTGTTTCCCAAGCATTGTATCCTGTTCATCATTCTGTGCCTTTGTTCTGGAATTTTTGTCTTGATGGAATGTCTTCCTCATCCGTCTGGATCTATTGTATTTTTGTTCATTCTTGAAGTTACTACTTGTCCTGTCCTTCGCAATTTTCCACTATTGCATTATTACACTGTATTATAAATATGTTTCCATGTCTTCCAAGCAAGACTGTGAGCTGCTTGAAGGCAAAAGCTATATAGTCATCTTTATCCACAATATCTGCAAGCTGTATATTCATCTTTATCCACAATATCTGCATGTTGTTCTCAATAACTTATAGAACTAAAGGAACTATGGAGTATATACAACCCATTTTGTTTTACCTACAACAGTAATAAGAAGGAGGATATAGGTTTGTGTAAAGATTTAACAAGGGAAGATCTTAGGTAGGAATTCAGTAGAGATGAAAAGTATCAATAAGCAATTTCTAGTACTAATATCAGGCCAAAATATGAACAATATTCCTTTGTCTGGGAAATTGGCATGAGGGCACAATTCTACTCTTGTTTCCAGAGACTGAAGAGGAGATACAAGAGATCTGACAGGAAAAAGAAAAAAAAGAGAGACAGAAACCCCAAAGGACAAGAGGGACTTGACAGTAATGGCAGATAGCAAACTTGGTCTGGGCTTGAAATGTGACCTGGCAGTCAAAGGAAAGCCAGTGCTATTCTGGGCAGCTAACAAAGAAGAATTGTGCCATGGCATCAGGAGCTGGCAAGAGCCCTCTGGGAGTATTACATTTAGCACAGTGTCAGCATGATGAAAACAGAAGGTGGTAAGCTCTGAGAGCAACTGTGGTGCTGAAAGGGATAAATATGAATTTATGAAGATCGGTAAAAGAATTTAAGCATGCAGCATTGACCAAATTCTGGCAACTACAGATCCAGGAGAGGGAAATAATGACACTCCCAAATGTCTGAAGGGTGTGTTAACATTAGGGCAAGAGAAGAATTATTTAACCTGGACTAGTGAACTTTTTAAGGTGAAACTGAGGGCAGGCAAATTTATACCACTCTAAAAGCAATGTCCTGATGTAGCTTTGGGTAATGATGTCACCTTCATTCCTCAGAACTTTTTACAGTGTAAAGTTGTAAGGCCAAATGTAAGATTTAAGAAGTTCTTTCCTTTGAGGAATTGTTGAGAAATAAATGGAATGTTTGTCCTGGAAAGCAGGTTATAGCTGGTTGGTTCAATATTAGCCACAAATAATATATTATTATATATAAGGAAACACAATTCTTGAAATTCTTAAGTAATATCACTGGTCATTATAGGCTTTGTACATTCTCAGTTTATTTCAATAGTTTAGAAACTTCTGTAAATTTTATATTCTATTCCTTTGGTACAGAATGAGGTTATCATCATTCTTCTATTATTTTTGTACTCCCTTTCTCTTTTCTTCCTCAGCAATTCCATTTATATGTACATTAGACCACTTGAAGTTTCCCCACAGCTCACTAATTTTTGGTTCACTTGTTACTTTTTAAATTCTTTTTAAGTCTCTTATTTTGAACAATTTATATTGCTATTGCTTCAAGCACAGTTAACTTTTTCTTCTGTAATGTTTAATTTGCCATTGGTCCCTTGTATCATTTTATTTTCTTCTTTCTGAAGGATTTCCTTAATAACTTCTGGTAGTATATATTTGCTGGTGATGAATTCATTTTGAAATTATTTTTTGAGATACAGGATTTTAGGTTGACAGTATTTTTCTTTCACTGCTGTGAAGATAGTGCTTTGTTGTCTTCTTGGCTTGTTTTCTTTTCAGTGAGAATGCTACTGTAAACAGTTTGACTCTTTAGAGGCTTCCTTTTAAACTTAGGTCCACTGGGAGCTGCATTAAAGTACAATCAGTTTTCTCTGGTAGGAGGCATTATCCTTCTGAGTACTCTACATAATGACCTGCTTGTAAAGTTTTTCTAGTCTGGCAGTTGAGAACATGAACTGTTCTGGCCTATGTGTGAGTCTAGGATTTTTCTCCTTGATCCTTTCAAATGGTTCTTTTCTTATCCTCAGGTAGTTTCTTTGCAAATCTGTCTCCTGATCATTACTCACCTGGAGGTTGCATGTGGTCAGCAGATTTCTCTACAAGTGTCTCTTTTCCTCAGTGCCCTGGCCTTTTTTGCTTCCCTGGATTACCATTCTGCCTCCTTAACTTAGGGAGATAGTTACAGAAGTCTGTCTGGTCTTTCCTCCTTGTAATGCGGTCTGGAAACTCTTACAGCTCTAAACTGGTAATATTTAAGGCTAACCATAGTATGTGTATCTCCTTTTTCAGAGAACATTTTCTTGTGTTTCCCCTGTTGGGTTTCTGAAAGCCACTGTTTCATATATATCTTTGTTTGTTTCATATATATCTTTTTTCTTATTTCTTAACACCGATAGTGTAATCAATTCCATTTTGCTGTAATGGGAATGATTTGAATATTTTAAATATTTGAAGGATTTGAAGATGTGTACACATCTGCCAGCTTTAGCAATTATCAATTTATGGCTAATCTTGTTTCACTTATGCTCCCATTCTCTTACTTCTTTATTATTTAAAGAAAATCCCAGAACTCTTATATTCATTTAGGAATATTTGAAGGAAATTAGCATCTCTCTTATGTGTATCCTGTTTATTCCAAGCTATTGTATGTATATTAGAATATAAATTTTTTTTTTCTGAAGGATGATTGAGTCATCCAGAAAATCTTAAAATATTTCATTTGAAAAGACAGAGAAATTTCATTCCAGAGAACATAAAACATAATTAAAAGTTCAGCTGGTTAAGTTAGACAGATCTTACTTTGCCTACTTAATGATCATGTGATAATGATAGGTTTTCCTATCTCTTCATTTTCTTAAGAAAATCTGCAAAATGGAAATAGCAGTAATAGCTACTTCAAACTAGTGAGACTTCATGTGTGTGTATATATATATCAATAAATTGCTTTAATAATAGGGTAATATTCTTTATTTATTTTTTTAAAAAAAGATTTATTTATTTATGCATACAAGCACTGGGGTACAGGCAGAGGTGTAGGGGGGTGAGAGGATTCACCACAGAGAGCAGGGAGCAGAACAGGCAGACTGACTGAAACACACTGCTGAGGGGAGCAGCGGGCACAGCAGGAGAGGTCTGCCACACCATGTGGGTCCCCTCCCCAGCCGGCAGCAAGGATCCAACTCATGCTGCAGTGGCTGCGGTTTGCTTCATAGTGCATTGCTTAACCCACTGCGCCACCAGGGAGGCCTGATATTCTTTACTTTAAAACCAAAAAGGGATTATAAGAAAGCTATGCTTATACTTGATTTTACTGTATCCACAGGAACTTGGAGTGTTCTGTTCACTTTATTTCTGAAGAAGAAACATATCATTTTTGACAGTTTTGTATATCCTTAGTTCAAGAATGTCAACTTTTTCCTGATTTTAACTGTATTACATGTTCATAACTATTATGAATTCAATGTATACACATATTACAGTATGTAATGTAACATGTATACATGTAATAGGTACACACATTTATCTAAAGCATTGTATAGTAGGTCCTCTGATTTGTTAAAATACTAATTCCTAGCCGGGACCACTGTCTGTATGTTGTTTGCACCTTCTCCCCAAGTCTATGTGGGTTTTCTCTAAATATGTGGGTTTTCTCAAGTACTCAGTTTCCTCTCACACCCTAAAGATGTGTCCATGAGGTTCATTGGTGTTTCTCAGTTTTCCCAGTCATTGTGTGTGTGTGTGTGTTTGTGTGTGTGTGTAAAAGAGAAAGATTGGAGGTGGGGAATTCCCTGTGGGGGAAAGGGCATTCCTATCAGGGTTGGGTTCCCACCTTGCAACCTAACAGCTCATAGAGGCTCTAGCCATTGAGACCCTGAATTAGAATAAGTAGATGAGAAAATGAATCCAAATTCAAAATATTAGACGTGCTCTGGGTCTTTATTTAAAAGTTTGGTAATGTTTTTGTGACCAGAAGTATGCCATAGGACTTAACTCTTCTTTCTATTGTTTATGTATGGTAAAATTGGTTTTCTTATATGTTATTTTGCTTAAAATCTCGGTTTCCAAGAACCCATCATCAATGTTATGTGAGAATGCATTGTCTATAGAAGAAAAGTTACCACCTATAATATATATATATACACACATACATACACACACAGACATTGAAATTGAACTCTTTATATAGCTTTTCATTTTTATAGCCTGAAATACTATCATGTCTTCATCTCATTATTCTTTGTTTAATAACTGTAATATTAGCTCCATAAGGTTAAGAAGCTTTTTTTTTAATTCAACACTGTATTTTCAATATCTAGGGCAGCACTGGGGTTTTCATCTCAACTTCCTCATAAGCAGTTAAGTTAGTTATTTGTCAGTTTCCTACCCAAAGAGATAGTTGTGATGGCTGCTTCGTTAATGTAGGTGAAGTATTTAGAATAATACTAGATACATGGTAAGCATTATGTGTTAGTTAAGAATTGGGTCCCATTATTACCATTACTATCATTATTACTATTATAATATTTATATTAGTAATATGTTGAGTGAGTAGATAAATTATAACAATTTCCCTCATAGATCAAACTAATATTTTTCTGGTTTATACCTCTATTCCCAGTCCTTCCCACAGAGATAATCAATTTGATATGTATTCTTTTTGACATATATGTATATATGTGTGTATATATGTATATATCCTAGAGAAATATGTATGTCTCTAAATATAAGGTATTGTGGGAGTTTAACACATACATGATATCAGTGTGTGTGTATACACAACACACATATATACTCATGGCATTTGGAAGTTGATATTTTAATTCAGTGTGTCTTTGAGCCATTTGTATAGGCAGTATTGTTTATTACTTTTTTCACTTAATGTTTAAGTTTTTTGTCATGTTACTAAAATTTTTTTAATGATATTTTTAAATGACTCCATAATGTCTTCCCCTTTGCTGAATTTTTGAGATTGTTTTCCTTTTTATCATTAATAGAAATAGTAGAGTGATAAGCATTTGTATAATCTGTGATCATTCTTAGGATAAGCCTTTCAATATATGTTGCAAAATGTTCTCTCTATTTTTAAATCACTTTAAAAAATTTCCTATTAAGACTGCTGGTTTTTATAGAAACCAGAGAGACATTCAATTATTTGAACTCCTTAGTCTTTATCAAGGCCAGGAATGCTTTCTTGGAATTAATAGGTGAGAATTTTAAAGTAAATAATAAAGAATATAGAGAAACTAACCATATGAAGGACAAGGGAAAAAATATTCTAAATAGAATGAACTACATCCCAGAGGTCCAGCATAGAAAAATTGGTATATTGGAAGAATTGAGAGAAACCTAGAGTAGCCAGGGATTAGATCTTTTAAGGCCTCGAAGGCCAAGGCAAATAGTTTGTACTTTATTCTAAGTACAGTGGTAATTGAAAGGTTTTCACTAGGGACTTATGTTGTTGTGTGAAAGAGAATGGTTTAGAGAGTAGCCAGAATGGAATGACCAATAGGACATATTCTTTCCTGTTACTTGATCATTTTATAATAAATAATGATATACCTAGGAAATAATAAAGGGAAAAATAGTTTAGACGTAACAAGAAACTATCATTTATTATTTTTGCTAAATTTTAACCTTTGCAAGTTCCTTAATCTATTTATTCCAGGTTTTCATTTGTAAAATGTTGGGATGACACCCACCTTGTTCCCTTTTTTTTTTTATGCTTTCTTGGTGATTTTTCTTTGCCTTTTTATTATTTTTTAATATAATTTTTAAAAAATTTACATATATTTGACATCAATTGTAATCCCCATGTATTCCCCATCACCATCTCACCAGTGCATCATCACCTCGGTCCCCCGTGCTCCCGTCTGCTCTCCACCCTTCCCCTCTTCCCTCCACACCAAGTGTCCCCAGTTTGTCCTTGTCTTTTCATTTTTGGTTTTTGTCTCTTTATTGTTGTTATTATTATTATTATTGTTCTTATTCCTTTCTTTGATCCTTATTTGGTTCCCTTATATTCCTCCTAGGGAAGGAACCATCTGGTATTTTTCTTTTGCCTTCTGGCTTACTTCGCTGAGCATCATCCCTTCCAGTTCCATCCATGTTCCCATGAATGCGTCTAGTTTTTCATTTTTGATTACTGAGTAGTATTCCATCATGTATATGTACCACAGCTTCCCAATCCACTCATCTGTTTTTGGGCATTTAGGTTGTTTCCAGGTCTTACCTATTGTAAAGA
>JAGFMF010011386.1:7004890-7060602 GCA_019455555.1 Galemys pyrenaicus
TTCTCTCCCCCCCCCCCCACCTCTGGCCTGTACCCCCGTGCTTGTATGCATAAATAAATAAATCTTTAAAAAAAAAAAAAGAATTTCAGGAACTCAGATGTCTTCAACTCAGAATAATTTTTCTGTCAAAGCAGGGTGGTATATTCTGATCTCCTGATTAGTCTGATTTTGGGGTGGTGTATCTTGATCTCTTTAGCTATGCAACTAATCTAGAACCTGAGATTTTCCAGAATATCCATGTAGCATGAATTTAACTGAAAATTATCTCCCTACTCTCCAGTTCCTATTTAGCACCAGAGTTGAAACAGAACCTAATTTTACATGACTTCTCCTCTATTCAGTTTTCTACCTTGGTCTTAGACTTTTTCTTCATCCTGAGTCATAAAAATGGAAGCTCTCTTAAGATTTAGGAAATACAGGGTAAATGCTTGTTTCATTATCTAGTTTATTACTTTCACTTTATAAGATTTATTTATTTATGTATATAAGAGCTGGAGTACAGGCCAGAAGTACAAAGGATGAGAGGATTCACCAGAGACAGAGTGGAGAACAGAACAGGCAGATTAACCGAAGTACACTGCTAAGGGGAGCAGTGGGCAAGACAGGAGAGGTCTGCTGTACCATGTGGGTCTCCTCCCTGGCCAGGGATGGAACTTGTGTTGCAGTGGCTGCAATGCTTCATAGTGCAGTGCTTCACCTCTTGTGCCACCAGGGAGGCCCTTTATCTTTTTTTTTTTTTTTAAGATTTATTTATTTATACATACAAGAGCTGGGGTACAGGCCAGAGTCGTGGGAGGCGAGAGGATTCACCAGACAGAGTGGGGAGCAGAACAGGCAGACCGACCGAAACACACTGCTGAGGGCAGCAGCGGGCGAGGCAGGAGAGGTCTGCTGTGCCGTGTGGGTCCCCTCCCTGGCTGGCGGCTGGGATCGAACTCATGTTGCAGTGGCTGTGGTTTGCTTCATAGTACATTGCTTAACCCACTGTGCCACCAGGGAGGCCCTCTCATAATTTTTGGCCAACCAACTAATGAATTTAAGTAGTTATTTATACTAGATAATTTGTTTCTAGTGGAAAGATAATTCTGTATTTATGCTTCATATTATTGAAATTATAAGTCACTTTTGGGAGTTACCTTTATAGATAGAATTAACTAAAGCACAGTATATAATACTTTAGTACCAGTTACCAAAGAAAGAAATAAGGGGAAGAAATGTAAGGAATGAAGGGAACTGAGTCATGGCAGCAGTTGGAGCCAGAAGAGTGGGTTATTTCCAAGGGTATAAAGGTGAAGTATCATATAGGCACCAGTATGCACTTTGGCATTAGAAGAAAAGTAGGAAAGGAGAATATAAAAAATATAGAAAGGAGATAGAAAAGGTATTTTTAGACTGAGGAAATTCTACCCAAAAGTACAGAATGGGCCTTGTAGGTTGGTAGCAGAGTGGCAGAAACTTGAGTCTTTTTAGATTCCCCAGTTGAGTTCTTAAGAAGAAATAAAGACATAGAGGACGAGTTAAATGACTCAAGCTTTGAACCTAAGTGGCTAGGTTGATGATACAGTGAGATAACAAAATGTATAGTAATATAATAGTATACATTTTAAAAAGTACAAAAGTAAAGATAGGGAGACAATTTGACAGAAGAGATGAGAAGGCCTTCTTCTTTCAAAATAGAAAGGAAGAAGGAAATGGTAAGTGAACATATCAAAAGCTTTTGACTTAAAAATGAATGAATTCTCAATAATCTCTTAAGTAAAAGGGAAACTTATTGGTTAAGTTAGTCTGGGACTCAGATGTGGAGGTATGTGTAGAATCAGCAAGAGACTTTGATACTCAGCAGTTCTTCAAGACCTGCTGGAAATTTATGATATGCAAATTGGAAAAAATGACTAGAGCTTCTCAAGAAGGAGTTATGCAGAGAGCAGACATTTTGAGTCTCCTCCTTCAGATCCTGGAGCTGTGTAGGGATATGGGATATTTGCAGGATTATTTAAATTATTGAAAAAATTAATAATAAAAAGTACTTTAAGTTTATTATTTCTCTCTATCCATGTGTTTGAGCATGCTAAAAATTAAGGTAGTTATGTACCCTGTGGGCTCTGACAAGAATTAGTTAATTATAATCAACTGTTGGAACAGACTATTCTGAACAAATTATTACTCATTTGCCACCTGTTTTGGGTGTTCATGTATTAGCATACAGAATTACCATTTGTTTCAAAATGATTGGCCTACATTTTTAAAGAGCACTTTGTACATTTAAAATATAAAGATGTACAAACCCTTTCTCCTACTCACCCCTGCTCCCCAAAGATAATCATTATTGTTTAGAACTTCTTGGGTTCCATTCCAGAAAAAAAATTGTGTGTGTCTATCATACATCATGTGTTGCATTATATGTACGTATACATTAATGTATATACCTTGACAATGTATTTAAACTATTCTTGAAACCCTTTCATTGATAGCCTTACCTAATTAATTATATAAAGTCCTTTCTCTTTTCCTCTGACCTGGATCCCCTTTCCTTTGTATAGGGGAGTATGTTAACTTATCATTTCCTTCTTCCTTCCAATTTTATTTTTTTTTCTTCCAATTTTAAAGGAAGAGTTCTTTCTCATCTCTTCTGTCAAACTGCCTCCCTGTCTTTACTTCAAAATTTTGCTATTATTACTGTGAATATTTCCATCTAACTGTATTAGTCTAGTCACTTGGGTTCAAAGCTTGAATCATTATAACTTTTCCTCTTCCACTTGTTTTATTTTTCTAAGCAAATTTCTATTTCATTATATTCACACTGGGTTAAAATAACACTACATTTTCATTTTTACTAGAAAGGTCTTTGTTTTTAAAAAAGAGTGGAGGATGAAAATATTAGTAATGTTTGTTGGTGTCTGGCTTTCCTCTAAATAGCATTTTAGTAGTCCATCTCTTGTTTGGCAGAGCCCCACAGCTTCCCCCCACAAGAGGGCACTAGGACCTTGTTTATTTTAATGGACAGTTTATAGTGAATTTAGATTAAACTTTTACATTTAGCTTTTCTTTTTTTAAAAAAACTTTATATTCTTCTTACTTGCCCTGCATTATATAGTATACATAAAGTATTCATTCTAAGAGCACTCTATGTTTGGAGTTATGGACAATTAAATTACCCTCTGTTAAGATTTTTTTTTTTAACTTTGAATACTATTTTGAGCTAGATGCTTAAAGAAGAAAAGGAGAAGAGATTGGAGAAATGAGAAATAATCTGCATATTTTGGACCTCACTTATCATCTGCTAACTTCTGCTCACTCTGAAGGGTAAAAAACACATGTAGGTCAATGGGGTAGAATAGGAAATCCAATAAAATGAATTGAGTTTTGACAAAGGAGCCAAGATAGTTTAGTGAGGAAGGGATATTTTATTTAACACTGTCCTGGAACAACTAGATATCCAGTTGGGGAAAAGTGAATTTTTACTTTTTTCTCATTCTATATATAAGCTTTGACAAAATAGATCATAGACTATGAAAGAAATCAAAGGAGAAAGTTTTCACAACCTTGGAGTAGTCAAAAATTTCTTAATATATATATTAAACAGGGGCCTCCCCAGTATTGCAGTGGGTTCAGCGTCACACTATGAAGCAAACCACAACCACTACAGCACGAATTTGATCCCTGCCCCCGGCCAGGGAGGTGGCCCACATGGCACAGCAGACCTCTCTTGCCTTGCCTGCTGCTGCCCTTGGCAGTGTGTTTCAGTCTATCTGCTATACTGGTCCCCACTCTGTCTCTAGTGAGTCCTCTCACCCCCCCCCCACACCTCTGGCCTGTACCCTTCTTCTTGTATGCCTAAATAAAATAAATCTTTAAAAAAATATATATTAAACAGAAACCCTAAAAGAAAAATATGAATAGCTTTCAAAATTAATTTCTTTTCAAAATACACAGTTAAATAAAAAGGCAAACCACAGAATGGCAGAAAATATTCTCAATACAAGTACCAGAAAAAGGACTGAAACTTAGAATATATAAAGAACTCTTACAGCTCAATAATATATACAATCAGTTTCCTAAATGGACAAATGATTTGAACAGACATGACTATATGGAGGGCCTCCCTGGTGACCTAGCTGTTAAGTCTCAGCACTATCACTGTGGCTTGAATTAGATCCCCAGCCAGGGAGCTAACCCACATATGGCACAGCTGACCTTTCCTGTCCCTCCTTGCTCCCCTTATCAGTGTATTTCAGTAAGTCTGCCTGTTCTGTTCCCCAATTTGTCTCTGGTGAATCTGACACACACACACACACACACACCCTGCACCTCTGGCCTATACCCCAGTTATTCTATGCATAAATAAATAAATAAATAAATAAATAAATAAATAAATATCTTTTAAAAAAGAGAGAAGCACTTGAATACCAGCACATAAGCTACTCAATATCACGAGTGAATGGGAAAGTACAAATTAAAATCCCAGCACTGTACACCCACTAGAATGGCTAAAATTTAAAAGGCCAACAATACCAAGTATTGATATAGCCATGGATCAGTTGGAATATATTATAAACAGTTTTTCAATTTGCCTCTTCCTTTTCTTTTTCTCCACTCCTTTATCTTTCATCTGTGGATAAAATTAGACTCCAGTCTTGATGTCACAGGTTGCCACATGGACAACTATCAGGCAGGGCAGAGCTACCTTGGTGCAGCTCTCACTGACTTGTGCCAAGCTTACTTGCAAGTACAGAAGTAAAAAGGATTGCCTATGGAATTTCACAGTCTGTTAACTCTTTCTAAACAAAAAATAAAAAGATGTTCATACTACATAAGTATCTCACCAGTAATGAATGAACATTTAATTTTATGGTTCTAATTCTTCAGGATTAAGGAGACATGCTGTGCTTAAAAAATAAAATCTGGGCCTCCCTGGTGGCGCAGTGGGTTAAGCAATGCACTATGAAGCAAACCGAAGCCACTGCAGCACGGGTTCGATCCTTGCCGCTGGCCAGGGAGGGACCCACATGGTGCAGCAGACCTCTCCTGCCTCGCCCGCTGCTGCCCTCAGCAGTGTGTTTCAGTCAGTCTGCCTGTTCTGCTCCCCGCTCTGTGGTGAATCCTCTCACCTCCCACGACTCTGGCCTGTACCCCAGCTCTTGTATGTATAAATAAATAAATCTTTAAAAAAAATAAATAAAATCTAAAATTGGACTATACAAAATAGCTTTGCAGTTTGCTGTAGATTTATAAATAACAGTTAATTTATATTTACCCAACAGTTCCACTGTCTATCTGTCTTTAACCAAGAAGATTAAATCCTGTGTTCTCATTTATATGACATTCTCTAAAGGCACATTTATATAGTAACAGCAAAACAGTTTTGCTTAGGGCCATGGTAGTAGTGATGGGGGCATCAACTGCACAGGAAAAATAGATAAAACAACTGAACTAACCAAAAAATTACAAGTTATAAAGGAAAGATGGCATAGGCACTGCAGCATGTACAAAGGTCCTAAATTGGAAACAACTTTTGGTGGTGTATTGTGAGTAAGGGAGTAAATGGTGGCAGATGGGGTTGGAAGAGGAAGGGCCAGATTATGTGAAAAGAGTCAAGGCCTTGAGAACAACTTGAGAGGAAAAGGACCCTATAACACCTGATCCTTAACTGGTAGGATAGTATATGTGGACCTGTCCAATAGACAGTTAGATATACAGATCTGAAGATCTAGGCTATATAGAGGGACTTTGGAGTTAACCAGCAAATAGATGTTAGCTGAAGCATGGTGACAGAAGAGATTATCAGAGGGAATTTTGGAATAAGAGAAGAGGAGGCTATCTGGTTTCCTTTTTTCACACCCAGTGTGATTGTGGTGGTTGTTGATTTTTTTGTTTTGTTTTGTTTTCCTTAATTATTCTGTCTCCTTTTCCAAATAAATCCTAGCAAATGCATCATGGGATGGTGATAAGAGCAGAGTAAACCTTGGCTTTGCTAGTATTCTTACCTCATGGCTTGAACAGATAAATTTCTGCATCTCAGTTTTCTCTTCTGTTAAAAATGACTGTATGAAGTGAGGTCAAGTACTGAATTTACTCATCAAGTGAGAATTACTTACTAAGAGAAAATAAGAACTGAATTTACGCATGTAATAGAAAATTAGCTTTCCAATCCACATACTTATTGAATCATCATTTCTACAACTCCTTGGCAATATCAGTCTTCTGGAAAAAAATAAAACCGCTATATTAAGAGAATGAGAAAGAAAGCCATAGCATGGAAGAAAAAAAAAGCAAAAGACATAGCTAATAAAGTGCTGATACACCAAATATACAAAGAACTCAGTAAGAAGAGAAATTTAAAAAACAACTCATCAAAGAAGATATACAGAAAGCAAATAAGCATATGAAAATATATCCCACATCATATGTCATCAGGAAAATGCAAATTAAATAAACAAAATAGCATTGCTTACCTGTTAGAATGGCCAAAATAATTCCAAACCCTAACAAAACCAAATGGTGGTGATGAGGTGGAGCAGTGGGAATTCCCATTCATTGCTGATGGGAATGCAAAATGGTATTGCCACCTTGGAAGACAGTTACAAAACTAAGCATACTCTTAAGCATACAATCCAGCTATTGCATTTCTTGGTATTTACCTGAATGAGTTGAAAACTTAGGTATACACATGAATGTTTATAACCGCTTTGCTCCTAACTGCTAACACTTGGAAACAACCAAGATGCCCCTCAGGAAGTGAATAGATAAATAATGTACATTTGGACAACGGACTATTATTACTCAGCTCTAAGAAGAAATGGGCTAAAAGCCACGAGAGGACATGAAATAAGGTTAAATGCTTATCAAAAAGTAAAAGAAGCCAATTTGAAAAGGCTATATAGTACGTGATTCCAACTGTATCACATTCTGCAAAATTATGGAGATAGTAAAAATATCAGCGGTTGTTGGGGGTAGAGGACATGAATAGGCAGAGCACAGAGGATTTTCAGGGCAAAACTATGCTAGCATAATGGTGGTGGGTACATGTCATTATACATTTGTCATATCCATGGAATTGCACAGCTACAAGAATGACCCTTAATGTAAATTGTGAACTGTGGGTGATAGTATGTAAACATGGACTCATCTATTGTAAACAAATGTTGGTGTAGGATGTTGTCATGTGGGAGGCTATGTCTGTTAGGAGATGGGGTAGATGCAAACTCTGTGTCTTGCACTCTGTTTTGCTATGAATCTACAACTGATCTAAAAAATAGTCTATTAAAAGTAGTTATAGTAAGAAACTGCATAGAGACATGTCAGATAACGCAGGACTACTGGTCTAAACTTGAAACCACTAAGCCAATACTGTGATTCATAAGTCTCTTCAGATGTTACTTACTGTTGCTTAATGGTGAGGTTTTGCTTTCTTCCTCATCTTCATATCTCTGTCAAGTTTTTTACAGTGATAGTGAACAACTACAGTCACTGGAAAGATAAAATTACAGTCTAATGAATGTACGTGTGTGTGTGTGTGTGTGTCTGTCTATGTTTTCATAATGCCAGAAGGAAAAACAGTAAGGGAAAATTCAACCCCAATAATTAAAAGAAATTTATTTCACTAATCTTAGGATTATTTGAATCTCCTTTAAGTAGTATTTTTTACCTTTTCTAGGTCTTACATCTAAGTCTAATTTCATGCACAAAAGCTTTTCAAATAGATAATATATATTGACCTACTTTGAGTGCATCTCCCTCCTCAGAGGGTCCCCAAAACAATTTTTGAAAAGATTAATAAGAAGTCTTGGATTATACCCATGTATACAAAAGAGTCTGTAAAACTGAATTTGGTATCTTCTGGTTGGTAAATATACTCCATTTTTTATTGCATGCAGATCTGGGAAGGGAGTTGACACAAGTCATTTTTTTTTTAAAAGGAAAGAGTAATATGGTAAACACTTCTGTAAATATTCTCACATGTGTGTGAAATAGCATATAGAAGAATATTAAATATACAGCATTATTTCATACTGATATACAATGGCAAAAGATAAGTTAACAATCTAAATGTCCATTGGGTAGGGGGATTGGTCAAATAAATATTGACAAATCTGTAGAATGATGTATAAAACCTAAAAAGACAGTGAGGCAGCTCTACATATACTGATAATGTTGAGAGGGGGGAAAGGTATAGAACTCTCTCTCTATAGATAGATAGATAGATAGATAGATAGATAGATAGATAGATAGATAGATAGATAGATAGATAGATAGACCACCATTTGTGTAGCAAAAGAAAGAATATCCTCCACTCCACAGACACTTGTATATGTTTAGGTATAAGCTATTTTTAGAAGAATACACAGGGGAATTTTCCTCTTGAGAGGATAATCAGATGATGAAGGGAAGGGGTTTCCAAATAAAATTTGGAGACTTACTTTTCAAAATACACTTTTTATGTCTCTTGAACTTTGTGCCATGGACTTTTGTTACCTAGTTAAAATAAAATCAAATGACAAAAAAGGAAAAGATCATAAAACTTACCTTCCAGAATTGTCCCAAAGATGTAATGAGTCATGTGTATTATCTGCAGTACTGACAGTGTGTGATGACAGCCCTGATCTTGCCCTTTTCCCTCCAATTCCATTATTGCTTGGTGAGATCCCAAGATTTATTTTCTTCACTTAGGCCAACATGAATTTGGATTATCAATCTAAATAGATCTATGGACCATTTGAAATTGTATACTAAATTTTAAGTTACATGTATGCAAGTACCAGACTCTAGATGCTACAGAGAAAGTCTGTGACTTTAATTAGATTTTCTGAGGAGGGTCCCATGGCTGATCTAAACTCTGACTATGTTTCCTTCCACCAGAAAATAATCTGCTATCAGATGGTTTTCTCTTTATAACTAGGAAGAGACAATGGCTGGTATTTTTCCTTCATTACTTTATCTTTCTTTATAATCAGAAAATAAATTAAACTCTCTCAGTTTCTTACCCCTATACCTAAAAAAGTGAAATGGTTGATTTGGACAAACTGAGGTTCCCTTCATCTCACAAATGTATGATTCTATCTAAATTGAATGTGTGAGCTTTAAAAAGTAGAAGTATTGTCATAAACCAAGAAAAACCCTTATGCTAAGAATAACCTTAGTGGCTAATCCAAAACAAGGATGAAATGAAAGGCTTTGTGTATTCATGTGTGAAAATATATTCAAGTCTGATCCTAAACTGAATAGGCATGATTTATTTTCATAACATAAACGAAACTACCTTATAAATGAGGTAGGAATACACTAAGATCCTTCAGTGGCTTTTTGAAACGGAGATGACATTTCTGTAAAACCTTTCCCTTTTCAAAGGCTTTCCTGTGCTTTATGAAAAGGAGAGAAAGTAGAAATAACCTTGTGAGTTGTAGTTCTGCACCAAGAATGACCTTAAACATTATTGATGAATATCTGTTACACACTGATTTCATAAATTAGAATTATGACCTACCAGTGTGACTTCTACCTGCACACTTTAACTTTGTATATTTAATTACTTACACTGTTACTCAGAATCGTTTATCGAAAAGCTGTATTTACTTTTGCCTATTGTTTCGAAAGACTTTTTTAGAGAATGGGATTCTTGATCAAGGTAGTTCAGGGAAATGAGTTCATTCAACAAGCATGTGAGGATAAGCATATTTTAGATAAATAGTGCAAAGGTACATGGATTCCAGACTTAACTCTGCCTCTTGTTCGCGGTGACCTTGAATCGGTACTTTACCTTTTCTTCAGTTTTCTCCATTGTAAAATGATGATAATAAAAGCACCTATTTCACAGGCTGTTGTAAGGACTAAATGAGATAATACATGCCAAAACTACATAGTATTTTGGAACATAAAAATATTCAGTAAATATCACCTTTTTTCTTCTTGTTATAGGCATGGAGATATGAAACACCATAACAATTTTGGAGGCTTAAAGAGTTAGTTGTAGCTTATTTTTTTCTTCAAGGCCCAAATCTAATATTTCCCCCCTGGAACCTTCCCAGATCCAGATTCCACTGTATTCCTGCAGTGCTTTGCGTGGTAATCTCTTATGCTACCCAGCTGGTAGAAAGCTTATTTTTCACAAATATATATTGACTATCTGTATCATACATTGTGTTAGGTGAAAATACAGACAAGGTCCCTGCTCTCTTCAAGTTTAAATTCTAGAATGGGAAAACAAAAGAATAAAATAAGTTAATGGGTTCACAGTAATGGGGGCAGGGACAGATAGGATGATCTGGGAATGCCTTGAAGTGATAACATTTGAACTGAGACCTGAGGATAAACTCCTTGGATGGTGTGCAACCTTTTTTTTTTTATACCTCAACTCTAACCACTTCCAGTCTTGGTTGTGTTCATGGTCATTTAATTCAGGTTACCTTAGAAAGGTAACTGCTGAAGTTTAGTTTGTACATGTTCCATAACTATTTGTGTTGGCAATAGCTCTTTCTTCAGCTTTCTCTCCAGGAGAGTGAGCTTTTGAACTGACTTGTTTGAATCTAAGGAGATTTTCTTATCTAATTTTAAAACTTGGTATTCAATATTTTATAATGAGAATACTACTATCTCTAGACATTCCTGTTGGGTATGTGTGCTGTTCATTTCTTCATTATACTTTCTCAGTAAGTAATAAGTTTGAAGCTAGCTTTATTATAAATTCTAGAGATGTTAGTTATAATAGATGATCTGACAGTAGCCAAGTCAGAGATTTTCCAAGGATTATTGACAACAGACATGCATTGAAATGAATCTAGCCTGTCCAAAACTAAGTTGCACTTGGAAAAACGTCATGCTTTCTTCTTTTTGTCATTACGTAGTGCAAAGGGGGCCCTTCCAATCACTCTTCTTTTGAGAACTAACTTATTCTCTTATCCCACAATCAAAATATTCTTGTAAATTTGGTGACTAAGGAAGTGGTCCTTAGTTGTACTTGGTTGGTTAGTTAGAGGAATAGGATTCAGTTACTTGAAGAGCCTCGTTGGAGGGGTAATAGTATAATATTTTACAGAGACTAAGTTCCTTGGGTTCCACACTGAGGTGTGAAACAAGTTGATAACTTGAGCAGAATTGTTGACTATCAGATTTAAAAGCTAGTTCTCTCCCAAGATGCTTTGTTTTATAAGTACCAATGATCTCATTCTGAGTGCCCACGGCTTCTATTGTCTATGATGGTAAAGAAAAAGAAGAGCAACTCTGAATCAGATCCCAACCATTGGCTCTCTGGGATTTCAGATTGAACTGCTGCATTGTTTCTCTGTAGGCCTGGGGTTCCCACAATTAAGGGTCACAAGGGGGTTTTCTTTCTCTTTCTTATGTACCTACCTAAATCAAAATTAGAGATTTTTTTTTTACAACAATAGGCCCCTTTATTATCTACTAATGTTTTCAACAATATTTATAATTCCTAAGTATAATCCCCTGTAATCTTACAGGTTTATCTTTCTGTTCTATTCAGTTTTTTATTTGTGTTTTATCTGGAAAACTCAAGATAACTGTCATTTATGTGGTGATTTGAGGTAATTTCATCTCTGTAGTCAGTCTTCATATTATGTGGTACATTTTAAGAGCACAACTTATTTCTGTTGAAAATATTCAATTGCTTTTTATTTATTTATTTATTTTTAAGATTTATTTATTTATGCATACAAGCACTGGGTACAGGCCAGAGGTGTGGGGGGGGAAGGGGTGAGAGGATTCACCACAGACAGAGTGGGGAGCAGAACAGGCAGATCAACGGAAGTACACTGCTGAGGGGAGCAGCAGGCACAGCAGGAGAGGTCTGCCGCACCATGTGGGTCCCCGCCCTGGCCGGCAGCAGGGATCGAACTTGTGCTGCAGTGGCTGCGGTTTGTTTCATAGTGCGTTGCTTAACCCACTGCGCCACCAGGGAGGCCCTGCTTTTTATTTTTTTAAAAGATTAATTTTATTTATTTATTCATACAAGAGCTGGAGTATAGGCCAGAACTGGGGTGAGGGGGTGAGAAGAGAAGATTCAACAGAGACAGAGTGGGGAGCAGAACAGGCAGATCTACTAAAATACACTGCTGAGGGGAGCAGCTGGTGAGACAGGAGAGGTCTGTTGCACCATGTGGGTCAGCTCCCTGGCCAAGAATGGAACTTATGCTGCAGTGGCTGCAGAGAGCTTCATCGTGCTATGCCTTAACCCCTTGCACCACTAGAGAGACCCCTCAATTCCTTTTTAAAGTATAAATAATTATTTTCAAAACTGGCACCAAAACACTGTTAAAAAATACTTGGCTGCATAAAATAAAATAAAGTGAATTATTATAACTGTAAACTGGAGGGAAATATAGATGTTGTTATATTTTCATTTTTATTTGCAATAGTTTTCTGATTCCTTGGAGTAGATTCATCTTTCTGTAAGTCTCCCCTCTATGATGTACTACTTTCCTCTTTCTAGGTATCTTGAGATTGTCAACCTAAAAATTCAGGAGGCAAAAAGGAGTATCTATTTGGGATCAAAGAATTGTAGTTCAGGTAAACAGATTCAGGTGGAAACCTAAAATATGCTCCAGGAAGGGAAAAGTTTGGGGGATTTGGAGGAGGAAAAGGAGAAGATGAGGTAAGTGGCTAAAGAATTGATTAGTGTTGTGCCTCCCTGGTGACGCAATGGGTTGAGCACCGCACCGTCGAGCATTTGCAGTCACTGCAGCACGAGTTCAATCCCTGGCCAGGGGGTGACCCACATGGCGCAGCAGACCTTTTCTGCCTCACATGCTGCTCCCCACAGCAGTGTATTTCAGTCGATCTGCCTGTTTGTTCTTCTCTCCACTTTGTCTCTGGTGAATCCTCTCATCCTCCACACCTCTGGTCTGTACCCCAGTTCTTGTATGCATAAATAAATAAATAAATATTTTTTAAAAAGGGTTGATTAGTGTTAACAAGCTTACTAATTTAGTAATTATTACTGACTTATACCCAATTCTCTGCAGAAGGTCCATAAACACCAATTCTTGTGCTCTAGATGACTTCTTAACCACTGTTTGCTTGATGATTTCTTAAAACAATTGCTGTTGACCCAGTTCAAAGGTCTTTTACCTAGATCAAGTGAGATAGGTAATGCAATTTCTCTGTAATGACTGACAGACTCCATTTAAAAAATAACTCCACGAATTTCAGCTTTTTACGAGATAAAGATGTTGCAACTTTACGAGATAAAGATGTGGGTAAAAGATGAGTCTTCTCTTTTAAAAACAAATAGTTCATCCTTAATGATAAAAAAATATAGACTTTCTTTCATTTTAGAATATTAGTAAATCTAATAGAGTAAAAGTTTAAAATAAAATTTTTATTTAAATTTAGAAAAGTTGGAAAAATGTTTTTTGAATGTTATTCTGAAACAAATCAACAATGTGTACTTATGTTTTGAATATTCACAGAGACAAGGCAATCTTTGGATTTAAAAATAACAACTAATTGGATAAGAATGAAGTTATAGAAATTGTAGGATGATATGACTGTAAATAGATGGTAAGAGCATAGTAGAAGTGATGATCTGGAAGTACTTTTAATCTCCTAAATCATTATCTTTGACAAGTTTTAGAAAACATAAAAATATAAACACATACATCCATTAGCATGGTAATGACATCCCACATATCACATAGCCTCTGGAAAACTCCACCTTATACTCCTAAGAGAATGAAAGGCATGAAGAAGACTTAAAGTTTTTATATTATTATAAAAATGCTTTTGCCCTTAAGACCAGGCTGAACAAAAGGTGAAGGTAAAAAGAAAGAACTCTCACTGGTAATGGTAGAGGTTGTGGAAGTTTGTAATAATGAAGAGAAGGCCTTTCTGAGATACCCATTTTCAGGTAAAAGAAATTCATGTCTCCTTCCTCCACAAAGCTTTTGTTCATTACCTATCTCCAGTAACAATTTGCGGACTCCTGGAGGTTGCCATTACCTTTCATAGGATTCATGAGATTAAAGTTATCTTTGTAATAATTTTAACATGTCACTTGATTTTTTCATTGTATTGACTTTTGCACTAATGGTACATAAGCAGTTATAAGTGTGTGACCAAGGGGTGCCCAGGGATCCCAAACTTAAGGAATTCACAATTTAAAAAGGGCTCCACCATCATAAAGCAAAAACAAGGAAACAGATTCTTGGTGTGAAAGATTTCTAATTGTTGTAAGTAGAAAAAGCGAAGAAAGGAGTTTAAATAATAGATTGTCAGTAAAACTTCAAAAATTACCCATCCACTTATAGGAAAATGCCTAGCCAAACAGGCTGAGCTTGAAGTAAACATCTGAGACAGGAAAGCTTGCCACAGTCTAAGGTACCTTCCAATGGGTGCCTTAGAAAGAAGTTAGGCACCACAAGCAAGGGGTTAGGCAGATCCCAGAGAGCTGGGACAGAAAGAGAAACAAAATTCAAAATGTATTGTATAATCCATCTAGAGGTCGAGATAGTAGCTGCCATCGTCACTGCCAAAACACTAAAATCCCAGATGCAGCCTCCCACACGCCTTATAGCAGTATTTAATAACTTATAAAATATCAACCATAGAGTACAATTCTTTTTTTTTTTTTCTTATGAAATGGGACCTATACACATCAAGCATTTCTGCTGCTTGCTGAACTATGACTGTTTTCTTGAGGCAGAGTGCTCGTGTTTTTGAGTTGCACACTGATTAGCCCCTTCTTTTTACTTGAAATAACAACTGACACACAAATCATTGTTACTTATTTAGACTTGGGTGTTTGGCAGAATTTTTTTCCCTAAATGAACAAAGTGAGCCTGTTATCAAGTAAATTGGACAGTATTTGTTGTTAATTGTAGACCTCTTACTTGGCTCCACACTCACATAGCGCCATGTTTTTCTGCATTGTTTTGCTTTTTCTTAGTGATCTCACTGTTTAAGAGGGCACCAAAATAAAGTGCTGAAGTGCTGTCTGATCAGGTGTTCCTGAATACACAAAAAGTCACAGTGTATTTTGTGGGGAAAATATGTACGTTAGGCAAGCTTTGTTCAGCCCTGAGTTATAAAGTTGTTGGCCACAAGTTCAGTGCTAGTGAACCAATAATATATTAAATAAAGTTACACAGAAATACACATAAAACAAAGTTCTGTACTGATCATTTGATGAAAATGTGACCAGAGGCTCACAGAGCTAACGCTGTGTTTCCCATTGGAGTAGTGCTTCAATATCGGTTCATTATTTATGACGACTTTGTAGAACATAACTACCATAAACAATAAGAATCTACTGTATTTTGTATATTCTTTTCTTCAAGGACTTCAAAGCATCTTATAGTTTATTCATCAACACTAATTCTAAAAATTGGCTGCTATACAGTGGGTTGTTAAATGGAAGATGGTTGGGGGGCAGCCTGTTTAGTAAGTTTTCTTTAATGTTTAGATTCTAGGGCAATTTTTTATTTGGAATGTCTTAATATAGGGTATCTTGACCTTGGGGTTAAAAGGATTTGCTTCCTCATCATGTTACACTTGCCTAATTTGTGTTGGAACTCATTAGAATATTTCCTGTTTTACTTTCATGGAGAAAGGTGAAAAGGCAAAGAATTTTGGAAAGCAATTTGAGCTATTTGGCAGAAAGGTACCCGGTAGATTAAAAATAACCACAAATATAAGAGTGGTGATGATGTCAGTTGCTAAGTACATGATATTTGAATGTCCTATGTAGAAAATGCTATATATGTGTGTTAATGTTCGTATGTATACCTAACTTTCTCTCCTTCAACCCTGCATCCACCCAGATCTTTGTCTGGACCCACTTGTTCCTCTTTTTATATAAGTGTGCTTTTTCTTTCATTTATACAGTCATAATGTAGAAATTCAGACATTAACCAACTACAAAGTTCTCATTTCTTTCTACCACATTCTCTCCTGAATGCATCTTCCCTAATCATATTTTATTACATCATTCTGCAGAGATATTACTGCCCTACTCAGTTTCAGTGGCTGCCAGTTGTCTATTTTTAAGTTTCAATAAATCAATGATCTCTCCATGCTTCTCAATTCTCCTAATCCACCTCAATTTCTCCCAACTCCTTCTTTAATCGCTGTTGTCTCATAATTCATTGTTGGGGGGCAGATTTTTAGGTGTGAATTCCTTATCCTATTATAAAGCTGCCTTCATTTGTTCCTTCCTTCCTCCCTAGCCCCTAGTGACAGTATAGTATTGCTAATCCTAACTAAGTCATTTTCTACACTGGATCTTGTTCTTATCTCAGACTCTTCTTCTGGATTTACCTCTGAGGCTTTTCAGAATTGGCAACAACAGCAACACAGAATGCACAATTACATTTGAAATTCAGATAACAGTGAATATTTTAGTCTAAGTTTGCCTATGCCGAATTTGTTGAAAATTTATTCTGAAAATTATTTGTTGTTATCTGAGACTCAAATATAACTGGGCATACTGAATTTTATTTGCAGCCCCTTTCACCTTTCTCTACTTTATGATCCCTCTAAACGCTTGCACATTTTTGTCCTCCCTATCTGTTGGATCATTTCTTCCAGAGTTTAGTCAAGTTCATCTTGTTAAACAGAAGCACACATGGACCTCCCTGGTGGCGCAAGGGTCTAAGCACCGCACTATGAAGAATCTGCAGACACTGTAGCACCAGTTCGATCCCCCGTGGGGGAGGTGACCCTCATAGCGCACCTGCCTTGCCATCCTGCTTCCCTCAGTGTGTATTTCACTCAGTCTGCCTGTTCTGTGCCCACCAATTGTCTCTGGTGAATCCTTTCACTCCCCCATACCTCTGACCTTTACCCCAGTTCTTGTATGCATAAATAAATAAACCTTAAAAAAAAACACAAATGTGCACGCACACACACTTTCTTTGACTTGTAGTCCTTCTTTAGTTATTTCTATATGTCTCTGCTGTTTCACAGTTTTTCAACATGTCTATTAAACTGACTCCCCTACTTAATTTCCCATCATTCTTCAGATTTCCCTAATCCTGTTTTCACCCCACCACTTCCCCAAGTTACCAAAGACCTCTATGTTGCCAAATCCTAAGAATTGTTTTCAGCTGCCATCTTATTAAACCCCTCAGCAGTATTTGAAATAGATGCCCACTCTTCTTGACATAATCCTCCCCCACCTCTCACCCCCACTTTTTTTTATTCCAGCAACACCATTCTCTGGTTTTCCTCCTTTCTGGAGGCTGTCTTTTTTCTTTTTCTATCCTTTCTGGTGGACCAGGGCTCCAACTTGGCTCCTGTTTGCTCCCTCCTTCCCCTTTTATAGTCTCTCTAGGCCATTTTATTCACTCCCATGGTTTTATATGTTTGTATATATATGGAACTTAAACTCTAGAAATGGATTAAATTAGTAACTCCCAATTTTTGTTTCCAGGTTACATTTTCCTCTCAGCTCTACATTTTGTATTAAATTGCCTATTCAAATTTACTTGGATATCTCATAGAAACAATTGCATAGAGATTCACATTTATAAGAACATTCATAACAATATTTTTATAGTCCCCCAAATGAAAACAACCTTTCAATAGGAGAGTGGATTCAATAAATTGTGAATATTCATATAATAGAATACTTTCCACAATAAAAAGAAATGAAATAATACTAAATGCAGTAAGCTTTCTAAGATAAGTCTTAGAAACACTAAGCAGGAAAAAGCCAGACATTTAAACGTGTATCTTTTATGGTATCTATATCCAGTTAAAAAGTGATAGGAATCAATAGTGATAGGAATCAAGACAGGAATTTTATTTAGGGACAAGAGAGGGCAGTGACATAGAGGACATGAAAGAGGACAAAGGGTCCTGGTAATGTTCTTTTTCCTTATCTGAGTGGTGGTTCCATAGGTGTGTTAACTTTTGAAATTTTATTAACCTGTAACTTTTTGATCTGTGTACTTTTTTTGTAGGATAGTTACACTTCAATAAAAAAGCTTATTGAGGAAAGGATATAGTGAGAAATCCACTTTCCACATTTACTTAATGGCATTTGAGTCATGATTTTATCCTATATTCTTGCTACCACCTCCTCAACTGTGATAAACTTAAGGGTTCTGAAAACAAATCCCTTCCAACTTTTATTCTGATTGTTTTCAAGTTAAACTTGACCTCTTTTCAAGGACGGTTTTAGCAAGAGGGACTTTAACTGTGCTGCAAACCGAACTCTGACCTAAGTGAAGAACTCTCAGCTGTGTCAGGGAAATTGACGGTTTAAGTCCACACTACACTCCTAGATACTAGAGGACTTAACAGGGAGTGGAAAGGTGGTTTGGTGTATGCTGCAGTGAACTTGCTTAAGTGTTTATCCAAGAAATGGTGATTGACCTAGTAGTGGTCAGGAGTTTCATTTGGCTATACTAGCCATCATTTTGTTACAGTGATGCTTCTATTTATGGTCTTGTTAACTCTTACTCATAACTGACTTTTTTTCTTCCTTTTACCCTTCAGGTGCCTGTTCTATATTGTATTTATTTTGGGCTTTGCTGTGAGCTAGCTATTCTTTAACATTTACGTTCAGCACACATTCACTGGTTTTTACTGTTAGGCATTTAAAAATGCAGGAATGAGGGCCTCCCTGGTGGCACAGTAGATTAAGCAATGCACTATGAAGCAAACCGAAGCCACTGCAGCACAGTTCAGTCCCTGCTGCTGGCCAGGGAAGGGACCCACATGGCACAGCAGATCTCTCCTGCCTCGCCCACTGCTCCCCTCAGCAGTATGTTCCAGTCAGTCTGCCTGTTCTGCTCCCACTCTGTCTCTGGTGAATCCTCTCACCTCCCTGGACTCTGGCCTGTACCCTAGCTCCTGTATGCATAAATAAATAAACCTTTTTTAAAAAATAAAATAAAATAAAAATGCAGGAATAAGACATACAGTAACTGGCCCCACATTGCTTGCAGTTCTAGTGTGGAAACAGACATGTGATGATTTCAATATTGCTATGATAACAATGCGCTATAATAGAGATCAGTCTGGGAGAATTATTCATTAACTCGTAGGATTGATTCTCAGCCTAGACCAGGAGTTGGAATTGTGTACTGAAAGAAGTTATAGCTAAGCTAAATGATGAAGTATGTGTATGCATGCATGTTTTTTCAGACTGGGAATGTGGGGCAATTCAGAGAGTTGAGGCTCAGCAGGCACGCAGAGGCAAAGTTGGGAAGGGTCTTGGGTGTGACACTAAGGAGATGGATTTTATTTTGAAGACACGGGAGTTATTGAGGCATTATGAACAAGAAGTGATTTGATCTGATTTTTAAATGTGTATGGATAAGTCTATTTTAATTAATTGATGTAGGTTATTACAGAGGTAGACTTATCTGGATGCTTGTCAAAGTGTAGGTCTAGCAGTATTGGCATTATCTGAGAGCTATTTAAAAAGTAGACTCTTGGGCTCTATTCCAGACTTAATAAATCAGAATCTCCATTTAACAAGATAATAAATCAGAATCTCCATTTAACAAGATATCCAAATAATTTGTATGCACATTGAAGATTAAGAGGCACTAATTTAGATAGTTCTAATGATGGACAGGCTTTGGACAGCTGATATGAACAAGAAATGATAGCAATATCATGGGGTACATGTTCTTCCTATTTGAAACGCCTTTCTCAATTCCTCTTGTCACCACACAACAGGTACCACCTACTTCTTAATTACCTTGCCACTTAATGTAGCTTCTCTGATGCTACCCTTCCAAAATGGCACTTTTGCCATATATTCTATAGCACCCTATACTTACATTATCATTGCTCACATCTTAATTGTAATTACATATTTAGTTACCTTTCTCCCTAGACTCTAAACACTGTGATTTTCCTTACTGCCTGGCATGTGATAGGAGCCCAGTAAATATTTATAGTGTAATTGATTAAATTAGAATACCATATGTATAAGAAGAGAAGATAGATTTGGGTGTGTTGTGGGATGTATATCTTACATGTATTTAGTAAATGTTAAGTAATTTTAATATTAATAGTAAATTTTAAGCAGCACTCTCAAAAGCTAGGCACAAGTGATACATATCTCAGTAATCCTAAAAGGTAGATACTCCTAATATCCCCATTTTACAGATGAGAAGATGAAGGCACTCGAGCATAAGTAATTTGTTTTTTTTTTTATAGTACTGTATGTATTTTATTTCTTCCCAGAGTTGTTCTTCAGTCTTTACATGGGCTTTGGAGGAGGTCGTGGGGCAGCACCCGCAGGTCTAAATCTGGGTGGGGGTGTCCTATCCTTCCGAGCTTCCCGAGAACGATTCCTGACCACCTTGCTGTGAATGGCACAACTCACNCAATAATGAAGTTTCACATACAGCTTGGGAAGAACATAGGCGTCGAACACGCTTGCTTCCGATATGTCCCTGACGGCTGCGGCCTCCACTATGTTTCGAATGACGAACTTCTTAATGGCCTTGTCCTTGGGCACGCATCGGGCGCAGATGGTGCAGCGAATAGGCTGCACGTGGCCGCGGCCCTTTTTGGCACGACCATTATTCCTCCTTTTCTTGGTCATCTTGGAAGCAAGTTCGCGAGACGAGCATAAGTAATTTGTAATTTTCTTAAGGTTACACAGTAAATGGTAACTCAAGATTCAGATCAGTCTTCTAGGTCTAGTTTAGGGCAAAATCATTTCCTGGCACTACACTAAAGTGTTTTGTATGTATTTCTATGTATTATTTAATCTTTGTAATGTAGGTGTGAGAAAGGTATTGTTACTCTGTTTTGCACATGTGGAGACAAAGGCTCAGAAAGTCATATAGTTTTCCTGAAGATACACAACTCTTAAGTGATGAGCCTTCAAGCCCAGGCAAGTTCTATTCTAAAGTCTGCAGTGCACCTGTAATGGTGATGGCTCTCTGTTGTGTCTAAAATACCTGTGGAATATGAATCTTAAGATCATTGAGGAACTGAGGTAGGATGTCTAACACTTAGGATGTGGGATAAGGGAAAGATTCAACAATTCCATTTACTAGTAGCACTGGCATTTTAAGTTTGAAGGGGCAAGAAAAGATTTAAAGCTTAGCAGTTTCTAACAAGCCTCATAATTGACCAGACAGAACTTTGAACTCAGTTGCTTGGGAACACTAGCTTCTGCAATAAAGTGTAATTCAGATGAGTAAGGAGTAGTGTTTCTAATGGCCTCAGAGAAATTTGATGGATTAGACATATTGAATGTCAGGTCTGGAAGGAACCAGTTCTAACCTTCCATAGTCCACTCTTACCCACCTTTCCCTCATTTTATAATAAGGAAACTGAAGAAGAAAGTAATTAGGTGACTTACCAAAGTCTAATAAAACCATGATAAGCCAGGAAAAGGAGACAGGGTAACATTCTTGTATTCTGTGCCCTGTGCTTTATGATGCTCCAGATTTACTACCTTTTGTTTAAAACTGTTCTGCCATTGTAGTAACCTCTTCAACACTGCCTGGTTCTTTTTGCCTCATCCCTGGAAACAGTAACTCCTTGTCCTTTCCCTCCAGAGCCATGCATATGCACATCACTCTGGCCAGTCCCTGACTGACTCTGATTAATCATGATACTACTCTAAGTCACCAGTGGTAGCAACACCACTGGCATATTGAACTTCAGCTCGTTCTCCTGGGAGTGAAAAGGAAATTCTTTTGAGCTTTCACACACTTGGTCAATTGTTATAAAACAGAAGACTGCAGGAGCAGGTGCAGTTTATGTAACTTTTTTTTTTTTAGTTGTAAACACCTCATCTAAATGGAAAGGGTGATTATTATATCAATTGCAGTAGTCTCACTCCTGCCCTTCTGTCGTTATTTTTTTTCCCTGATCCCTTATTTGACTCACCTATATTCCTCCTATAAGTAAAACCATTCTATATTTTTCTTTTTCCTTCTGGCTTATTTCACTGAGCATGATAGAAGTAAATTTGTAAGTAGTACTCACAGCTATACCTTAAGAGGCACTATCTGTCCATATTTAATACTAATAGTAAATTCTAAACCACTCTCAACAGCTAGGCATAAGTGATACATATCTCAGTAATTCTAAAAGTTAGATACACTTGATATCCCCATTTTACGGATGAGAAAATGGAGGCACTTGAGCATAAGTAACGAGTGCCCTTTCTTGAGGGCATTTATTTTCCATTCATTTAGTAAATGGTTATGTGGAAAACATCCACAGGAGCACCAATAATCTGGTAGCTTGCTGATCATTTAAATATTTGAAGGGTTGGGCCCACTCTCACAGTTTTGGCCTTAATTTATTTTTAAAAGCTTCATTATGCAGATCATAATGGATTATAATTGATGTAGATCAAGCAATAGAAACTGGATTATATATTCCTGGAGAGATAATATTATAATTAAGGGTTAAAACTGGACTAAGGATATGCCACAAATAAGTCATAACTATGGTCATTATTATAACTAAGTCCCTATATATATAAAATAATGTTCCAACTCCTATAAAATGGATTTAAATATGTTAAATACATTGATTATGAAAGTTTCCCTCAGAGCGTTATAATGTACACATACAACATAAAAATATCTGACCATTATATAAGCCCTTACTATTTGCCAGACAATACAGCCAATTCAAAGTTGGCTAAGCCCCCAAAGAGCCTGGAGTCTACTTGGGGTAACATATGTGCACATCAACTATAACATGAGGAAGGATGAAAACAGTGATATGAACAAAGAACAATATTAGAGGAAAGGGAGAGTCCTTTCTTTAGGTCAGGTTTCATGAGAGAACCATCATTTGAACTGAACATTGAAGAATTTGAATAGGGATGATGGAAGGGAAGCAACTGAATGCATTTCCATTTGAGAAAATGGCCTGGACCAGGGCTCTAAGGTGGGAAAGGACACACATAGTAATGTCATAAGTAAGAGCTACCATTTATTAGGTACTTCACTCATGGTGCTTTTTAAATCCCAGCATCAATCCTGTGATGTGGCTTTTACATTTTCACTGTACAGATTAGAAATTAGAAGGACAGAGAGTTTGACTAAGTGGCAGAGCCAGGACTCTAGCCCAGGTCCTCTTTATTCTAAAACCTGTGTGCATAGCTGCTTTGCCGTACAACTGCACACTCGGGAAATAGTAGGTAATAATGTATACCAGAGCAGAGTGTGCATTATAGAGCTATGTAGTTAAAGATCTTCCTCGAAAGGCTTTTAGAGGGTCTTTAGGAGGCAGTAAAAATGAACAGGAAGGGCTAGGTGAGAGGTGTGGTGTAGGAGGGCTCAAAAATAATTGGCAGCTCTTCTGAGGACTAGGGAACGGCTGGGGGTGGATCAAAGATGACTGATTTTATATCTGGTGGACTGCAGGGACAGTAGTAGAAAAATAAGAAGAAACTGTTGGCAGGGGAGGGAAAGGAGAGATGGAACAATAATTTTGACTTTAGATATATTGAAAACACATGGAATATACTATAGGAAATTTAGTCAGCAGGTGTAACTTGACATTTTAGTATGAAGTTTTAGATAAAGGGAAGACCAGAAGACAAGAACTGGAGGTTGCTGAGAGCTAAGGCTTTATCAGAATTGACACCCAGACTGCAAAGGACCTTATCTGTCTCTCCTGCATTTCATCAACCTTCTGTATCTTGTCATCATTCAAATTGCTTCATTCCACAGTTTCTCTGTCTCCACAGCTTCCTTTACTCCCACTTCTGCTGTTCCTTCTTATTGTGTCTCCTCCCTACCTGCCCTATGATCTCTAATCCTTCCATAGCTGTTTTCACCTGGTCCAGCAGCCCCCTTCTGTTTTCACTTGCCTTTCTTTCCAGTGTAGATCTCTTGGTCAGTCATTTGAATTATGTTCTCAGTGGCATCTTACTATACCTCTTCCCTAGCCATTACCTTCCTCCTTCATTCCACATGTTAAGGACTATTCTCTTAACCAGTAATGGCCCTAGAGGCCAAAGAATCATCAGTCCTAATAATATGATTATCAGTTCCAGAGAAAGTAACTTCTGCAGTGGAATTTAACACTGTAGAGAGTCCCTGGTCCTTGAAGAAGACCAAAGCTATGTTATTGGGCTTACTTTGTGCCTGAAATCTATGGCACTCTTACTGGATAATATATTCTAGGAATGAACTAAGTGGGTAAAATAGGTTAGGCTCAACATTTTTCTAATTTCCAAACTCCCAAAGTGTGCAGAGAGAAGGTTGCTGGTAATAGGAACATAAGGAGGAACATAAAGAGGAAATGGCTTCCAAGGTTTTTAAAGATTACAGTAGTGTGTAGGTCTACTATGTTGACATCCTGTTTCTTCCCGAAACCAGGAAGGGGCTGGAAAGACTCACTGGTCTTGACTGGAAACCCTGACTTCCCCCAAATCTCGGAGCACCTGACTGGGCTCAGAGAAGCAGTAAGTTTACAGTCTGCACTTGTGGTGTTGTTTCTGCTGCTGACAGTGCTGAGTCTCGTGTACATAAGCACAGGGAGCCAGTAGAGGGAGTTGTGGTCCTGTAACTTTTTTGGAGCTTCTAGTAAGTTTTGATTTTGCAAGAGATCTTCTCTGGCTCCATTCGAATTGCCTATGCAATAAGAATTTAACTTGAGATACATGAGCTTGGTGCCAGACTCCTAGTGTGAGCAGATGGAAAGCTTCTGCAGAGCTGTTTAAACTGGACAGCCATAAGGAACTCTTGATTTCAAGGAACCGCCTATTTACTGTACTGATCCAAATCAAGCAACTCTTGAGAAATGGGAGTGCCTTCTTGACCTCGATCCTTATTGATCTTGGTATCAGCACCTCCAGTGACGTGTCCTAAGGGGCGGGAGAAAATTAACAAGTGCCTTACACACAGGGAAAGGGAGAGGCTGACTATTGCTGTAGAAAGTCCCCACTGGGAAGCTGGGGCAGAGTGTCTGGGTAACCCTAAACAGGAAGTGCCCTGTACAAAGTTCTGTGTTTGGGCACAGAACCTTACATTAGCTGTGATTTTGAATTGGGAGCAGAAGTTTGAAGCTGGCCAGTAAGGAACTTGTCAGATATTTGGCTAATGAACTTGATTTGAATAGGAGTCCTCTGTGAAGGGGGATGCAAGACATTGCAAACTTCTGAATCACTAGGTCCAGTTCTGTTTTGAGTCACCCAGAAAAACCTGATATTTCCAAATCAGCTTGTCCTTTTGCTTCAAGATACAATATTATCCAAGCCTGCACTATGGAGAAGTGGGATGGTAACGAGGGCACCTCAGCTTTTCACATGCCTGAATGGATGGTGAGTTGTTTGGTCGCCCTGCTTTTCCTGTTTCTTGATAATGAAGCAATCATTTCTGACACAGGTCACTGGTAGTGAGAAGTCTCTACCAGGAACTGTGGCTGGAAAAATTGTTCTTACTCTGATTTCTAATTAGTTTCTATGTCCCGGATCACCCCTGTTCCTTAGTTACGAATGAAACTCTGGAATGTCTGAGAGCTGCCTGGTTGTCTGTGCTGGGTGGAGATTCCCTGCCACTAGTGGTGTACTGCTTTGGATTCTACTTGCAAACTGATGCTTAGTTTATTTCTCATGGGGGTAAAGAAAATGAATAGTGAGAAAGATAGAACTTCTCAAAATGGTATTCTAAAGTCTCTAAAAAGATTTGAAACATTCCTCTCCTACCTGCCCATATTTTTTCCCTTCAGTCAAAACATTTCCCCCAACTGTTCTTTTAGACATATGTATATTTCTAAAAGGCAGGAACTATAGTTCTCTTGGTATCACTCTTCAAAGTACCATATTTGCCTAATAAATACCTTTAATATAATAAGGACTTATTTCTTGATAAGAACTGACACATAAAACTTATTATTTTAGCTCTAGTTTGAATTTTGATTTAAAAATAGCAACCATCCTAGGTTTAGCTTAATTTCTTATAGTCTATATCATCTTGTGGTATATATATATATAGTATCAATATATAATATCGATAGTATATTATATATAGTTTAACCAGTTTTCCATAAGGAAATTGAGAGAGATTTTTCCTATGGAAACCTAGTTAGATTTTATACAATATATTCCAAGTTCTTTTCAGTGTTTATGGAATTTTGGATTTAAAGGGAAAAACTATGGTAATGAAACTAAGTATATAGTAGGCATAACAAAGACCCAACTGAGGAGCCAGACTTTCAGCTCTCATCCTAACTATTGTTATTTTAAGGTTTCTGCTATTGTTCTTGATGTTGTTTCATTGACAACATTAAGTGCTCCGTTTTAAAACATTTGATGTGAAGAAATTACACATATCCAGAGGTTTATTTCCAATAATGTAGTGTTTTAGAATTAATGGATTGACTTAATAATTGTAGCTGAATTTTTTAGTTTGTTTTTCAACCTCCAGTCAACCACTAATAGCAAGAGGAGAGGGAACATGACTTCTGGTTTTTTAATGGGAGGAACCCGCATTAAGATATTAAACTTTGCAACTTCATAAAGGGCTATCACAGAAGTCCATGGAACATTAGCAAGTCAACTAAGAATCAATAAAAATTTTATAATAACTGTTATTGCTATAAGAAACAGTTCTCACTGTCATACCTGCTGAGCACATCATCTTAAGAAGAGTTCCTGTGACTTTTACCTACGTATCTTCTTTTTATGTGAAAAAGAGAACTGTCCTAAAGGTGTTATTGTTGCAATTACTTAAGGGATATAACCTATACTTTGCAGTTTTTAGAAAACATTCCTTGATAAAGCATAGTTCTGCTTTGTTTTAAAATGGCATCTCTTACTTAGTGATTTCTTGGCCCCTCTTAACTCAAAAAATCAGGAAAACGACCTTTGGATCAAAGATTGTGGATCAGTAGATTTTAACAACAATGAGAACAATGACTGTCTGTGTGTGTGAGGGGGAGGTTGGGGAGCAAAGTCTTCAATAACTCTTTTTTCTCATCTATCTTGTCCTTGTCAAAAACAGACCTCTTGAGACTTTCTTTCAGATACCACGTAAGTCATTAACTTCTGACTGGGTCTGGAAGTACTTTGCTAGGCTGCCACCCATATCCATTTAGCCAGCAAAGTGAGCCACTGGACACCCTCCAGTGATTTTTCTATAGATTTCCAGATCTTACCATGAAATGTTAGAGTGCCTTTTAATCCCCAAGAGAAAACCCTGGAGCCAACTCCCATGTTGGGCCAAAATTTCAACTTTGTTGAAACTGTTAAAGAAAACTTTAACAAATGTCTCATGTCCCCGTTTCCATGTTAATATAATGAAATTTCCACTGAAACTTCCGACCTCTGAAGGAAACATCAGAAAGTTCTCTAACTTTCTTTTGGGAGGAAAATTTATTTCAGAAGGTATACGCTAACACCCCCCTTTCTGTTAACTAGCAGCAGCGGCAAAAAGGAATCTCTGTCGCCCTTAGAGAATAGACTTGGACCACATACAGCAGCTGACAGTGCTCACATCTGAGTCCCAGCAGGGAAATAAGCCAGGGTGGAGTTTGAAGAACCCCAATCTCAGGAACTGATTTGGTGGACCTTCAAGTTAATATTCCATCAGTCACTGGAAATTTTGTAAAGGATTTTCTTAACCTTGTTCAGGCAGTTATACATGTTAGGAACACATCGTTTCAAAAGATTATTCTTACTAATGTGCTTTTACTTCCACTGAGAAATGTTTTATTCCTTACTGGTAGATGAAATAACTCCTCTTATATGATCAGGGGAAATCAGCAGTAACCTTTTTTAAAGGTTTCTACATTTTAGTATTTTCTACTTCCCCTAAGCTCTGCATAGTAATGTACTTTTCCATAGTAAATCTGATTGACTTTCTTTTTTTTCTTCCCAAACATTTTATTTACTTGTTTTTGCATTAAAGAACTGGAGTATAGGCCAGAGGTGCTGGGATGAGAGGATTTACCAGACAGAATATGGAGCAGAACAGGCAGATTTACTGAAATACACTGCTGAGGGAAGCAGTGGGTGAGATAGGCAAGGTTCTGCTGCACCATATGGGTTAACTCACTGGCAGGGGATGGAACTCAGGCTTCAATGGCTGATGATAGCTTAATAGCACTGATGCTTAACCCTAGGCCACCAAGGATGCCCCTGATTACCCTGATTACTTTCTTAAAAGCCTACTGGTTACCCAATTTTCTTCCAGCTAGAAGTAACCCTTTTTATAGATGAAGAATTTGTTCTAGCAGCTCATTTGAATTGAAAAGGAGATGTCTCTAAGTATGTTTGAACTATATCTACTTGGAAGTGAGACACAAACCTTTAAAGTGTCATGTAGCTGGTGGTATAGGTAGCTGGACTATAACTCTGGGTCAGGATTAAGCAGATACCCATTGGAGAAACTGATGAAAACTATGGCCCCTCACTCCAGGAATATATATACATACACAAATTTTGCATCCTGTTTTAGGGGATTCTTGACATCCATGGACTCCTAGATGAAGAACTTTCGTCCCAGCAGAATAGAAATGTTCATATTTTAGATTTGTGTATTATATAGACTTCAAAACCCTCTCACATACTTTATTATCACAGCATATACTTGCAATAGGCAAAGTAGAGATCACTATTCCCATTTTACAATTGAGGATTACAGAGGTTAAGTAATGCAAAAGTTAAAGGGAGACACAGAGAAAGAAGCTCTGATCATTATTCTTTGTAGTACTACTTGTCCTACAAGTAGTCCTTGCTTGAAGTCCGCAACAAGTTCTAGGAAACTGTAACTTTTAGGTGACAAGTAATTTTAACTAACAAGTAACTTCATTTTGTTCAATGTGGGTCAGGATATTTTTTCCCCCAAAAGATGACAAACAAAATGACATTGAAATGATGTTATTCAAGGACCTGCTATACTTGAAATTAATTGGTTTCTCTTGGCCTGATCCTCTTTAGGCTAAATAGATTTTTCTATCTGCCTGCTGAGAACTGTTTTTCTTAATGTGTTAACCATCTATTAACAGTCTTAAGTTTTAGAAATCAGAATTAGACCCAGTTCTCCATATTTTTATAAAGAAAGGATCACCCTGTTGACTTTTCAGATAAACTTTTCCTTCCTGCCTATGAATGTGCGCCTCCATGGTTCTAGTCATAAATTGTTGGCTAAGGAGAGAATGAGGAGAATTAGGGCTGCTTTATTCTTAGTTGGAGAAAGTGTTAGAGAAGTGATTCTTACAGTGCTCTCCACCAGCACCAGCACCAGCACCATTACCTGGGAGCGTGTTAGAAATGTAAAACTTCAAGTCACATCAGATTTACTAAGTCAGGTAATTGTGGGTGGGGGTAGGGAAGAAGAGAGACCCAGCAGTGTATTTTAAGTGTCCAGGTGATTTTAATGCATGGTAGTTTGAGAACTACTTTGTTAGGTAACCTTGTTGGATGATGCCATTTCAGAGACTAGTCTGTTAAGAAAGTAAACTTTAAAAGTATTTTTTAAATTAAGTAAATGTAAAGCTAAGTTAAAAAGAATAAGGTGAACTACCGTATCTGGGAGTAGAACCAGGGGAATTTTTGGTCTTCTGATGTTATTTGGTATAGTGTTTATGTTTATGTTAGACATACATAACAAACACAGGCCTTCATTCACTTCTCACTTACTTGCTGTGTAACCTCAAACAAATCATTTGTTTTCTCAGAGCTGCACTTTCCCAATTTGTCAAATGGGGATAATAATGTCTACTTCTTAAGAATCTTATGTAGATTAAAACAAAACATATACCTAGGGCTGCAGATCCAATTCAGTAAATAGTCTCCCCTTATTCTCTTCTTCCAAAGACCTTTTCTCTCAAAATAAAGATTAGTTAAAAAAAAAAAATCTACCAGTTAATGTTCTTTCTTATGATCAACAGGCATCGTCTTTGTTTTTTAGGAAGAAATCAAATCACATTCCCACTCCTATCTCTGTAACATACAGTTGAATGTAGCTTCCTTATTCACTGAACCTCTTGCTAAAATAAAAAATGTGATCCTTTGCCTGTTCATTTGATTCCTTATTTGGTATGTAGCAAGGTCGTTGTAATTGTGGGGACTCAGGAAATAGGAATCTTCCTTTTGTGGTGTCAACCTAAAATTTCAGAGAGCAATTAAAAAGACAGAACACATTTATTTTGAATCAAAGAATTGTAATTCAGGGTACACAGATCCAAGTAGAAAACCCAAAATATGCCTCAAGGAGTGAAAGTTTTTATGGGTGGAAAAGAGGAAGGTAAGTGGTTAAAGAGAAGAGTTAATTAGTGTTAATAGGCTTAAGCTACTCTTGGCTATACATAATTGTTTACTGATTCTCTAGAAAAGATTAAAAGGGAACTGATTGATTCACTAAGTCTCTAATCAGTCACAAACAATTGTTGTTGGCCTTAAAAACAATTGTTTTGGGCCCAGGTCCAAAGGTCTTTGACCCAATTCAAAGGAGACGGGTAATGTACTTTCTCTGTAATGGCTCCCTGGCTCCATTTCAAAATGGCTTCATAGAAGTCAACTTTTCACAGTAGTCACACCTTCTGCAAAACACAGACTTCTTGAAAAAAGCAAAGTCATCCAGCACCAGATCAGCAGCAGTCTTGATATGGGACTAGAAACCAAATGACCAAATGCCAAAACCTGAATTAAAGATATGCAAATCAAGAGTAACACAATGGACTGAGAAAGTTGATTTCCTTGGTGACAGGACTGACATCAGTGTCCCCAGTCTCACTTAACCAAGGACAGAGTGTAGGGTAGGGACTGCCTGACCACTTGGCACCATTAATTTTTTTTTATTGTCTTAATAAATTCCCTCATTGTTTTAGCAGGTCTATATAGTTAATTTTTTTCTAATGAGACTAGGTTAACTAAAATCATCTGACATGGAAAAGGAGGAGGTAAGGTTAAAACGGAACCTAATTAGCAAGTTAATTATAGCTGGCAAAAAGTGCACCGGTTATATAAATAAGCTATTGTTACATGCATGCGTGTTGGGCTTTGTCAGGGGACTTGTTAAAGTTTAGAGGTCAGGGGATCTGTGTAATTAGGTGTTTAGGAAAAATAAATAAATAAAAGCAAAACAGCCACCAGAATTAGGAACCGCTGATGAGCCACTAACCGAAATACCTTATTAAATTGGGCTCTACTGCTGGAGGGGTTGTTGGAACTGCTCAGAGATCCCAGGGAAAGGTAACACCCCGCCCTCACCACCAGGGGGGGGAAAAAAAAAATTGGTAGCTAGCTGGAACCAGAGCCAACAGAATTGCTGATGAGGAACATTTAAAGGCCTAGCCATAAAGGTCCCTGAACCGAAGAGGTGGCAGTAGAGCTGGCAATGTCACTATGCTGAGCAGCAAGAAGAAATACATTGTCAATAGCAATTCTGGGATTAAGGCCCAGGTGAGGCTAAACTTTTACTTACCAGACTTGCTGCTGCTGTAGCCATTATTATAGAAGCTCAGCTGCTTTTCTCCTCCTTTCCTGCTTTCATCCCTTCTGCATAAGGTGAGCTGCCCCTCTTCTAACAGTCTTTCCCTCTCATGCCTTGATGCCTGTTGAAATTAGACTGCAGTCTCTGAAATGAAAAAGGAGAGTTACCTTAAAGAACGCTTTGATTTCAGAGGTAGGAAAGTTAGGGGTAGAACCTATCAGAGTACCATAACTGGGGTGGGTCGATCACAAGGTGAACTGTTGAGTGAAGACTGGAATGGTTTTTAACTATGGTGGTGAGGTACCAGGGATGTTGTGGTTGTCAGTAAAAGATAAAGATTTATTTCTTGGGAAAATTGTGTAACATATATAAGTGAGTAGTCTATCTGATATTTTTCTGTCTTAAAGAGAAATTTGAATTCAGAGTCTGAGTAAACAAGGTTTAGACCCCTATGTCTCTGAGTGGAGAATGTCTACAAAGCCTAGTCTTCAGTAGTGCCAAGACACAGCCTAAACTTGGCCTGGGTGGGAGGAATGACTGAACAGAGACTTTATGGAGAAAAGAATTTAACATACGGAAACTTTTGGTGATGGAAACATGGTGATGATGATGATGAAGATGATGCAGCAGACAGATGGGCTATATGATTTAGTGTTACTGGGATAAGTGTGTCTATAACCCTACAAATCTAGAGTATAGTGAGTGGTCCCCTCTAGTGGTATGTGGGTGGGAGGAGGGAGGGGTGTGTTACTCCTCTGAGGCAGGGTTTATGTTACTCTTTTTAAAAAGCAGGCACTACTGAAGTTAGTGACTCATTGTGGCTTTTGAAAGGCAATGACTCCTTTTCCTACATGGGCCTCAAAAAAGAATAAAAAGCCATATCATTGTCTTGAACAAGGTTGGTGAAATGGAAGCCAGAGTTTTGAGCTTGACTGCTATCCTCTGTCTTCTCACCCACCTTCTTCCTTCCCAACCTCTTTACTTATAGAAATTCTTTTAATGTTATACTTGACTTTGCTTACCATATTTACTTAATATTCAACCAAATATAGACAGTGAAGATAGAATAAACTAGTCCATATTCATAGTGTTACTACCATGTGTCAAGCATTTGTGCCTGAAGATATAAGGGAATAAGCTAGACAGCCCCTGACCTTATAGAGCCTATAGTTTTACAGGATACAAATAGGTAGATGGACAGTTACATTCAATGTGGTAAGTGCTATGGCAAGTGAAGTACATGGAAGCTCATATACATCCCATAGAATGCAAATAATGGGAACACTATCTTTTTGGAATAATTGGAATAAATTGCTACTTTAGCAAAATATCAATTTTGCAATTTTTCATTTTGCAGAAAGCTTCTAATCTAATGAATTTCCCTATTGCTGAAAACAGCTTTCGAACTATAAAATACAACACAGAATTATTGGTCCCTTTCCTCAATACTCAAATAACTCAACAGTTAACCTCTAACTGCAGAAAATATACCGCACAGTTGCTATGTTCATTCTGGTATGCTGTTTTATTCTGACCTTTATCATGATAGGCAGAATTGGTGTTAGACCTCTGGTCCTTCCTGCCGCCATACCACCTTAGCTCCAGAATAATCTAAGCAGTTATGCATATATCCAGTTAGAGAAAAAGACAAAGTTATTTCTTGAATAAATGATGTGAACTTTGATTTTTAAAGTTTTATAAAGTATCAGTTGGAACCTCCAGCAGTAGGAGAAAAAGAACTGCAAGAAAGTCTTTATCAGATATTATCCAAAATACAACCTTCAGCATTTTGAGGTTAGTCCAATCATTTGGTCTTTTTACACTTGTTATAATGAATGAACAAACAATCTTGTGGCTTTTGGGTACTTATGATACCAGACATTAAATATATAGTAATGTTTACTATACTTACTAATAGTGAAGAGTCAATTAATACATTTTAGAAAGGCTTTAACAAGTAGAGTGACTACCTGCAAGAGTTACAAGAACACTGAACTCTAAAGGAGGGAATGAGAGTGTGTTTTTTCATTTTCCTGCTGTGTTTCACAGATTGCACATATTGTTTCACTTAATGGTCTCTAAAACTTGTGAGGTAAACTTTATTTTTATGATATTTATGAGAAAATGTGACTCACAAGCATTTTGAGTGGGATAGCCAGGATTTAAATGCAATTCCAGAAAGTTCTATCTGAATAAAAATTTCTTTTTCATTATACTATACTATTTCCTGAGAATCTTAAAACATGAAAGCAAGTCATTTTACCTTACTGTATCTCATAGTTTTCTCATCTAGATTATGAAAATTAGAATAGTCTCAAAGATTATTTCCAGCTTTAATTTTCAGTGAGACTGTAGAAGGATTTCTAAATATGACTCAACTTTCTAAAAATTTATTTTAACCAGAACATCCCATTCTCTCTCTCTCTCTCTCTTTTTTTTTTTTTGTAAGAAGCTTAGCGTTAAAGAGTAGATGAAAGGTTTAAATTTTATAAAAAATCATTCTTCTCTCCAAAGAGATTTAACATTCTAAATATGGATTGTTAAAATCAGATCAACTGGAGTGTGAGGTAAGGTCCAATAAAGTAAGCCTGGAATTGCTGTCTCAAAATAGAGGTTCTTTTCCTTTCTATGATTAGAGTTCTTTTTCTTAGCAGATCCAATTTGCTGACCAGAAGCAAGAATTCAACAAGCGTCCTACCAAAATTGGACGTCGCTCTCTGTCTCGTTCCATCTCTCAGTCATCTACTGACAGCTACAGCTCAGGTGAGTACCAAGCTGCCCTGGACCCATCTGTATCATCAAATACTCTTGTTTATACAGTTAAGCATGATGAAGTCTATAGTTCGACATAAACACTTTGATTCTCAGTCAAAATTTTGGATGAAATCTTTGGATTTCTCTTGGGGATTCAGCGTGGAACTTAATAGAGGCCTCCTTTTCCATTTAAGGCAAAAGAAGGTGGTTAAGGAAACTGAGTTTTGACTTATTCCAAGAGTGAGAATGTATAGCTCACTACTGACTTTCTTGTAATAGCTTATGAAAAGACATGTTTTTCCTGATCTTTAAAAATAAAAGAGGGGGTCCTCCCTGGTGGCCTAGGGGTCGTCTCAGTGCTGTCACTGTGATAGCCCACCAAATGACCTGAGTTCAATCCCTGGCCAGGGAGCTAAACCAGGCATAGCAGACCTCTACTGTCTTGCCCACTGCTCCCCTAATCAGAGTATTTCAGTAAATCTGCTAGTTCTGCTCCCCACTCTCTCTGGTGAATCCTCTCACCCTCTGAACCTCTGGCCTACATCCCAGTTCTTCTATGCAAAAATAAATAAAATGAAAGAGGGGTTCTTCCTCTCTCTATGCAGTATTTGCAAATTAATAGGGAACCTTAATTACCCTGAAGAAACAATGAAAACATTGTAGTTAGTTCAAACAAGTGAACTCTTTGCCTTCTCTTTTTTTTTTTTTAAAGATTTATTTATTTATGCATACAAGCACTGGGGTACAGGCCAGAGGTGTGGGGGGTGAGAGGGTTCACCACAGACAGAGCAAGGAGCAGAACAGGCAGATCAACAGAAGCACACTGCTGAGGGGAGCAGCGGGCACAGCAGGAGAGGTCTGCTGCACCATGTGGGTCCCCGCCCTGGCTGGCAGCAGGGATCGAACTCATGCTGCAGTGGCTGTGGTTTGCTTCATAGTGCGGTGCTTAACCCACTGCGCCACCAGGGAGGCCCTCTTTGCCTTCTCTTTTAAGCTGCAACACTGTATTGCTCCTTCCTTCCTCTGCAGTGGCATTAAGTCAACTACATGGGCCCTGGGATTGAGTTATCGTTTAATGCTAAAGGAGCTGTTAACATATAGGACCCCTTGAAGATTTGGCTGTTTGGGCAGCTGTGCCCCTGTTTGCATCAGATCTACGATGGAACTATTTTATTTTGCTCTTGTGTTAGAATGTGTAGGAAGCTGAATGTTTGCCCTAGTTAGCTCTTTGGATTATAAATAGTAATATTTATTAGAAAATTTTCATCATGAGGGCCTCCCTGGTGGCGTAGTGGGTTAAGCAATGCACTATGAAGCAAACCACAGTCATTTCAGCACAAGTTCGATCCCTGCTGTCGGCCAGGGGGGTGACCCACATGGCACAGCAGACCTCTCCTGCTCTGCCCACTGCTCCCCTCAGCAGTGTGTTTCAGTTAATCTGCCTGTTCTGTTCCCCATTCTGTCTCTGGTGGATCCTCTCACCCTCTGGCCTGTACCCCAGTTCTTGGATGATTAAATAAATAAATAAATCTTTAAAAAAAAAAAAGAAAATTTTCACCATGAAATTGTATTTGTTCTTCACACAAGTAGGAAAGTAGTACTTGGTATATAAAGTTGAATTAAACTATTTGTGTAGCTATAACTTAATTGGGTAGATTTCTATTTATACCTTTTTTATTTTATACATGAAATACATTTTGTATTTTTATATTACTCCTTTTACTATTCCCCAATATAAAGCACATGACATAAATCCCTAAAGTTACCTAATTTTGTACCTGTTTTATTCTCCTGTAATAACCAATATTCATGAACACTTAATACAACTGGAAATAATAATAATTGTGAAAAAATGTGAATTGTAAAATATTGTGTAATATTTTAGATATGAGTTTGTGCCTGTTTTCTAAAGATTGATACTAAATAATAACAATACTATATTTTAATTCCAGTTTAAAGATTCTCCTACATACTATTCACATTTCCAGCTGTGTTCCTACAGAGAAAACCAAAACTGCCTTCCCATCAAATCCCTAAACATAGGGAAGGTACTTACAAGATATCTTTTTACCTAGAACAGAGTGATTGATACCCTTGGTTTCTAAGTGAACATGTAATTGCCAGGTATTATTCTTTAGTGAGTAATGACTGATGTCACCTTGGAAAACTTGAACCTTTTAGGTTAACCCTTATGAAATTGCCATTTGTATAGTCAAGAATTATCAACCTCATATATCCGTCCACTTATGAATATTTATTTCAGGCTTAGGAAGTGAAAACATCCTGGAGATAGAGAGATAGCAAGTAAGTCAAAAATTGCTGGGCCCTCCCTGCTGGTGCAGTGGGTTAAGCAGTGCACTATGAGGCAAACCGCAGCCACTGCAGCACGAGTCCGATCCCTGCTGCTGGCCAGGGAGGGGACCCACATGGCGCAGGCAGACCTCTCCTGCCTGGCCTGCTGCTCCCCTCAGCAGTGTGTTTCGGTGGATCTGCCTGTTCTGCTCCCTGCTCTGTCTGGTGGATTCTCTCATCTCCCCGCACCTCTGGCCTGTACCCCAGTGTATGCAAAATAAATAAATCTTTGAAAAAAAAATTGCTTACCTTCCCACTGGATGCTGTAATCGCCTCAATGGCATCTTTGTCAAATGACCTGGCTTTTGGGGAGCATTTTAGATCATAGAGTGATTTTTTCTTTATCTAGTTATTTAGCTCCTGCTAATCTTTTATACAGTCCCTAGAATTTAAACATTTTGATAAGAAACAAAAATTTTACTTAAAAGTAAAATATTGCCATTTTGGGTTGCCTGATTTTTGGGGTGTCCCATTGTCCCAGTTACTCTCATCTGGATATATGTCAGATTGTCTTTTAAAACGTATGCCTATGAATATAATAGTCACAAAATAGTCTCAACTAAGCTATAAGGAAAGTTATTTTATAAACTCAATGCATTTAAAATGAAACCTAAGATTATGTTTGCTTCATCTCATTGGGGTTTTGTTTTTTCATATGAATAGTTGTAAAGCCCTTTAAATAAACTGAAAAGAGACACCTACTGCCTTGATTCTTTTTTTTTTTTTAAATTTATTTATTCATACAAGAACTGGAGTACAGGCCATAGGTGCAGGGGTGAGAGGCTTCACCAGAGACAGAGTGGGACATGAACAGACAGATCTACTGAAATACACTGCTGAGGAGATCAGCGGGCAAGACAGGAGAGGTCTGCTGCACCATGTGGGTCACCTCTCTAGCTGAGGATCAAACTCATGCTGCAGTGGCTGTGGGTGGCTTCATAGCGCTGTGCTTAACCCCTTGCGCCACCAGGAAGGCCCCCTGCCTTGATTCTTAGGCTGGAATTTAGGAGAGACCTAGTTTCCAGATTTTGGTACATGTGTGATTTGTTGAGTGATCCTTGAAAACCTTTGCAGCCTATGATGTTCATAATAGAAACAATGGGGAATTTTATGAGGTGGTACAGAAAAAGCTCTATACCCATGAATGAAAGGCCAGGAATAACAGAATTTATTCATAGCTTTCTAAATATGAGAAGATAAGCAAATGCAGATTAATAAGACTCTGGAACTCATTTTTAACATGTTATAATTTAAGTGACTACAGAAGTTAACATTGGAGAACCACAAAGACTGATTCTTGCATTTCTTCCCTTCTGTGTTTATATTCTCTCCCCAGGTGAACTCATTCAGTCTCAAAATTTTAAATACCATGTATTGGTGTTTGATTTTCAGATTTTAGTTCCACCTCAAATCTCTACCCCGTATACTAGTTCCATATATTCCACTGACTGCTTGGTTCTTTCACTTGGATATTTTAGAGGCATCTCAAACTCTCCCTTATTTTAAAAACTGAGCACCTGAGTTCCAACCTTGCTCCTCTTCAGTCTATTCTTAACACTACAGCTAAATAAATTCTAGTAAAATAAGCAGTCATGCTGGTGGGAATGCAAACTGGTCCAACTTCTATAGAAAGCTGTATGGAGGTACCTCAGTCTACTAAAAATGGAGCTACCATATGACCCAGAAATTCCACTCCTAGGGATTTACCCAAAGGACAAAAATCATTAATTCAAAAGAATACATGCACATTTATGTTTATTGCAGCATTATTTATAATAGGTAAGACATGGAATTAGCCCAAATGCCCCAAAAATAGATGACTGGATCAAGAAGATGTGGTACAGATACACAATAGAATATAATTCAGCAATCAAAAAAGATAAACTGGAGCCATTCACAGAAACATGGATGTAGCTTGAAGGGATTATGCTCAATGAAATAAGTCAGAAGGAAAAAGAAAAATACTGGATGATCTCACTTACAGGAGGAATATAGGGGATTAAGGAAAAAATAACAACAAAACAAAACAAAAATAAACAGACAACTACAAAACAGACATTCTGCAGGGAAGAGGGAGGGATTGGGATTAAAGCAGGGAGGAGAAGAGCACAAGGGACTATGGTGATGGTACACAGGTGAATTGGTGGTGGAAATTCTATGGGGACTATACCTAGAAAATAAAGCAAACATTGTAAATTAAAATAAATTAAGCAGTCATGTCCACCTCTGATATTAAAACCTTCCAATGGTTTTCCAGTCTTACTACTAGTAAATGCCTTATTAGATCCAGCATCCCATTACCTTTCTAATTACATCTCCGCTTCCCAAACCTCCCTCCTCCCTGAGCTGTCATTTTACTCCTTCTTACAGTTACTTTGCAACATGCCAGATACTCTTCTGCTTTAAATCCTTTGCTCTTGCTATTATTCTTTTTGCCGATATGCTCATTATTATTATAAATAGGTATCTTTGTTCCTTCAGTTTTTAACCAAAGATCATCTCCTATTGAGACTTATCCTGACTAATATCATAATTGTACAATACCTACCAACACATCCTATTTTCCTTCTTTTTCTCCATACACTTATCATCAAGCATATTATATAGTTTACTGACTTTTTGGCTTGTTTTGTACCGCTCTGTTCCCAGCACTAAGAACTGTGTTTGATGCATACTGGTGAAAAGTATCCAGAGACATTCTTATTATACTTCATACTCTTGCTGAGGACTCAGTATATTCTGTGTACATGAATAGCTAGTTTTATGACATATCGGAAAAGCTACCTTCTTATCTGTAATTCTTGTTTTGCTGAAGATACCTAGGCTATCTTAGACTGTGGCCTCCTCTCCCTTCCTCAGTGACCCCAGTACTAATTTTTACCATGCTTTCATTTAGGACCCTCTGCCAGCTTTAAAACCAGTCTTCTTCATCTGAATCACAGAACATAGAAAATGCGATCAGAGATTATTTTTTTCATTCTCCAAAGGATGGTTCATAACCCTTCTAGATACATGAGAGAAAAGTTAATTTATTATATTCACTGTATCCTTCAAAGCATTAGGGCTTAATCCTAGTGCAATTCAATTTGAAAAAAACTATAATAATCCCCAAAATTATTTTTTAAGAAATAAACTTCTAAAAACTTTCCCTAAGCACAAAACCTTATAAAAAACAAATTAACAGGGCCTCCCTGGTGGCGCAGTGGTTCAAGCAACACACTATGAAGCAAACCGCAGCCACTGCAGCACGAGTTCGATCCCTGCTGCTGGCCAGGGAGGGCACCCACATGGTGTGGCAGACCTCTCCTGCTGTGCCCGCTGCTTCCCTCAGCAGTGTACTTTTGTTGATCTGCCTGTTCTGCTTCCTGTTCTGTCTGTGGTGAATCCTCTCGCACCCCCCCCCCCCCCCCCNCCGCTGCTTCCCTCAGCAGTGTACTTTTGTTGATCTGCCTGTTCTGCTTCCTGTTCTGTCTGTGGTGAATCCTCTCGCCCCCCCCCCCCGCCCACACACACACCTCTGGCCTGTACCCCAGTGCTTGTATGCATAAATAAATAAATCTTTTAAAAAAACCCAACAAATTAACAGAAGAGACTTTTCTTCAAAGTCAAATCATACCCATTGATATATTTCTGAAAAAGCTATCATTGCTGTGAATTAATTGGTTAGGAATAAAGAAGGACTGAATTTCTTAAGTTCATAATTACTTCAGTAAAGTTTGAAGTATTTTCAAATAACAAAGCTTTGTTTATGTTTTGATATCTGACATAGATTTTCACATGTTTCTAGAGTGTTATTCATCAGTGAAATCTGCGGCACACTGACACACAGGTCGCTACCATTATTTCCATTACCAGATGACTAGATTGGATCCAAGAAGAACTGCCTGACTTAAAGTAGTCTAAATAGGACTAATTTAACCAGGACTCTGTTTCTTCTCCTCGCAATAACCTACAATATCAAACTGCTAGGCGGTAAGGCTTAATCAGACTTGAGCCATAGAACATATATGTGCATGTTTTATGGGATAGATTGTGGTTTGGCAATTCATCAACTTATGTTTTTATTCTGGGAAATCATGAAAGAAAAGAGCATCCTATGGTAAAATGTACCTTATATTACTTTCCTGCCTAGAAATTAAGCCCTTATTTAGTATTAGCTCATTTGTAAGATTTTTCTGGCAGTAGTTAGAACACTTCAGGGGGAAAGGAGAGGATCTCTTACACTACCTATTTCACAGTTGGATAATTTGAAATTCGGTGACTTCATCCGTGAGAAGTGAAGCTAGAGCTAAGATCTCAAGCCTGTACTGCAGTATCTTTTTGCCTTGGTTACTGATTGTTCACTTTAAATTAAATTATGAATTGGGACTTCAAGGATGCTGACAGTTACAAACACTTTAGTAATGATACAAGCCTGTGTGTATGTTTGAGTTTCTCTAAATTTTTCTTTTTTAAAAAAGATTTATTTATTTATACATACAAGAATTGGGGTACAGGCCAGAGTCCCAGGAGGTGAGAAGATTCACCAGAGACAGAGTGGGGAGTAGAGCAGGCAGATGGACCCAAATACACTGCTGAGGGGATCAGCAGAAGAGGCAGGAGAAGTCTGCTGCGCCATGTGGGTCCCCTCCCTGGCCGGGGATCGAACTGGTGGTACTGTGCAACGGATGCTTCACAGTGAGGCGCTCAATCTGCTGTGCCACCAGGGAGGCCCTCTCTAAATTTTTCTAAGAAAAATCTAGTGCTATCTCAATTATTTTCATGAATGCGCTACTTCAAATATAGTGACAGAAATGAGTAAGATTCAAAAAATAAATGTTATTCTAGTTCAGAAATAACCTTTCCACTATGTTTACAGAAATACGACTCTCTTAGTTTGGGTTTGTCTGCCACTTTGTATCCACATAGTAGCATAATCTAGACAAGTGTACTTTTGGTTCTTACCAATAACAGGTCTTTATACAGGACTCTTTGAAAATAAATTCATTTTCGCTCAAATAAAAGGAGTGTTTGAGTAACTATAATATGTTAAATACTGTTAAGAAAATATAATGCCATTTTTTCCCCCAGCTTTTAGAATAGGGAAGTGGTGTAGCTTTTTTTTTTTTTTTTTTGAGTTGTAAGAAAACTTGAACTAAAAATTGGAGTCCTTCTGTTAAAGGGAAATTTTTGAGGTTTTTTTTGTTTGTTTTTGTTTGCCTTGACTCATTCTTGGAAGCTGAAGAGACACCGAAGAGTAGCGCCATTTTTGGTAGTTAGGACTGTAGTTTCAACCTTTTTAATCACTGCTGGTGAACCATCCACTGCTTAGGTCGATTAGTAGATGATAGAGATAGAAAGAAAAAACTACTAAATAATATTTTATGTAGGTCATTATTTCCCCATTTAAAATCCTAAAGCTGAATAAGAACTCTTGAAGATGTTTTATCAGTTTTTGAATTGATTGTAATGAAAAATACATGAAAAAGCCAAAATAATATCTGGTATCATCTGTTGAGTGCATACTTTATACTAAACACCTTACTTATTTAATCTTCTCAACAATTTGACAAGTCATGTTACCTATTATTCAGTCTGCCTCATAGCACATATTATAATCATGTGGAAAGAAAAGCTATCTTTTTCCTTTACTGAGATGATATTAGTTTACAGCACTAGATGATTTAGGGGAATAGATTCATACCTCCTTAGATGTATGTTACCAGGAAAAATTCTTGATTTCATAATTAGTTGCTTCATGTCTATGCCAGTCACCTACTGACTGAAAACGCCATGAAGATAAAGACAATTTATACCTGTCCTGTATGCCCAGCACTTAGATTACGTGGTACAACAATTGATGTACAATAAAAATTTGTTGAATGAGTCCTAGGGACCCACCAACATGGGACACGATAGCACCAAGATTATGAAGAAGGCACCAGGTTATCATACAAGAAGTATGATGCCTGGGTGATGACTTCCCCACCAACAAACATTCATGTGAGGAGATCACCAACATCCCCAGCAAGAAGCTCCACAACTACGTAACTGGGTACATCACAGGCATCTCATGAAGCGGATTTGGAGAGGTCCAGTGAGAGGCATCTCTGTCAAACTGCAGGAAGAAGAGAGAGAGAGGGGACAATTATGTGTGCAAGCTTTCAGCCCTGGATCAGGAGATCACTGAAGCAGATCCTGACACTAAGGAAATGCTGAAGCTCTTGGACTTCGGCAGCCTGTCCAACCTGCAGGTCACCGAGCCTACACCTCTGGAGCATTGTGAATCCTCTGCTGTGCTGTCATATTTTCAATAAACTTCAGACAAAAAATTGTTGACTATAAATGAATGAATACATGAATGACTTAACAACTCTATTAAACTTGTTCTGGTATTGCCTCTACTTCAGCATACCCAGAAACAGAGACTGAGATTTCAGCCAGTCTGTTTGAGTCCAGAATACTTAACCACTATATTTATTTATTGTTTTTATATAAATGTCTATATTGTTGTCTTCTTTAAATTAATTTTCCAGTAAATTAGGATATTTATTTCTATTTTCCAATAAGTATTAGCATCCACTTCTCTCAAAAAGTATTTATTGAAGGGCCTCCCCGGTGGCACAGTGGGTTAAGCAACACACTATGAGGCAAACCTCAGCCACTGCAGCACAAGTTTGATCCCTGCTGCCAGCCAGGGGGGTGACCCACATGGTGCGGCAGACCTCTTCTGCTGTGCCCGCTGCTCCCCTCAGCAGTGTACTTCAGTTGATCTGCTTGTTCTGCTCCCCACTCTCTGTGGTGAATCCTCTCGCCCCCCCCCCCACACCTCTGGCCTGTACCCCAGTGCTTGTATGCATAAATAAATCTTTAAAAAAAAAGTATTTATTGAAAAGGGGAATTTATTGACTATAAATAATAGTAAATCAAAAAACATTCAGGTTTTATTTAAAATAACACTTAGAATTGTTGGTATACACTAAATACAATATTGAAGTTGCTTTGATATTTCTTTTTTTTTTACTGTGCAATCTTTATTTTTTTATATATATATAAATTTTTTAAATTTACATATATTTGACATCAATTGTAATCCCATGTATTCCCCATCACCATCTCACCAGTGCATCATCACCTCGGTCCCCCGTGCTCCCGTCTGCCCTCCACCCTTCCCCTCTTCCCTCCACACCAAGTGTCCCCAGTTTGTCCTTGTCTTTTCATTTCTGGTTTTTGTTTCTTTCTTGTTGTTATTATTATTATTATTGTTCTTATTCCTTCTCTTGATCCTTATTTGGTTCCCTTATATTCCTCCTAGGGGAGGAACCATCTGGTATTTTTCTTTTGCCTTCTGGCTTACTTCGCTGAGCATCATCCCTTCCAGTTCCATCCATGTTCCTATGAATGCGTCTAGTTTTTCATTTTTGATTGCTGAATAGTATTCCATCATGTATATGTACCACAGCTTCCCGATCCACTCATCTGTTTTTGGGCATTTAGGTTGTTTCCAGGTCTTACCTATTGTAAAGAGTGCTGCTTTATAAACATAGGGGTGCAGGTATTCTTTTGAATCAGTGTGTTTGTGTCTTTTGGGTATATTCCTAGGAGTGGGATTGCTGGATCATATGGAAGTTCCATTCTTAGTAGATTAAGGAACCTCCATACTGCTTTCCATAATGGTTGAACCAGCTTGCATTCCCACCAGCAGTTAACCACTATATTTAAATGGTCATTTGGGAATATAAAACTCATCATGACTCTGGAATAGGATTTGAAATTTCAGGATATTCTGAATATAAGCACTTTGTTCAAAAGCAGTTATCCTATAAATTTGGATCTGGACTAGGTATGACTGTTGTATTTCTTCTCTCCAATGATAGAAGCCTCCTGAACCCTAAGTCCCTAACTCCTAAGTTATTTTTGAGTATTGATTAGTGAAACAGATGACTGCCCAGAAAGCTGTTTCTGGGCTCTGTTGCCAAAGGTACTTTGAGCTCTCGCTCACCCTAGGAGGGAGAACCAAAAATTTTGTGTACAGATTAGCTCCTTTTAAGAACAAAAGTCCCTTTGGGGATTTACTAATTCCCTCACCTCCCTTGGTGCCCCATGTTCATTCTTGTTGCCTCGTGTTAGGACTTTGCTCCAGGGCGTTTTTCCAGCTCCAGGAGAGATACTCAGGCTCCTGCTGCCCAGATATTTTGCAGTCCCTTGACTGATTAAGTGGGCAAGGTCAGACTTGCCTTTTACAGCTCTCCCAGAGATAGACCCTTTGCTGAGAAATCCCAGAAATGCCTTAATTCTCTCGATATAAGTAGATCAGAGCACCATAGGCCATGAGAACGCTGAACTTCTATAGCTTTCTCCCCTAAAGTGATCCTAATACCTTTTATCTCATTTATATATAATACATGTGATACATATATTACACATAAATATAGTGCCTTAAAGATAGTGATTTATGCTCCCCCATCCCCTTTAAAGAAAAACAAAACAAGGAAGATACCATTCTCAGACTAGGAAGATACCATTCTCAGACACTTAAACATAAACCAGAGAAGGAAATTTATTCAAATCATCCAGCAAATTATTAGCAACTGTGGAATTATATGAAGACTAAAAAGACCTCAGCAGCAGAAGCTGTTAACCTGTTAGCTATAATTGAAAGTCTTAGATCTTGCACCTTCTAGTATATATTGCTAAATGGATTCATTATCAGAGCATTTTATTATACCAAAAGAGGATTTATCTGCATCTTTGGGAATCAAAAATGCCTAATGCTGGATACACAGAGGCTGGCAAGAAGGAGAGCACCCTGAATTAGATACTGTCAGTGTCTGATTGAGCCCGCACTTACCATTCCGCCTCATCAGAGGCAGTCTTTTAAAAAAAGAAATCCCTGTTATGTCAGACAAACACTTTTTTGTGTGGTTCTTATTTTCTCATGAGTTCCTTGTTTTCTGGGACTTATGTATTGAGCTATCATACTACAATACAAATTACATCAGGCATTTTAGCAGCAGACAGACAAGGGTAGCTAAGATCCCAGAAGTCCATAGGTTGATGATCATGATTAAGGACCGTAATCTTTGGTGTAATCTCTCTTTTTGACTATTCAAGGATCTCTGCATGTTCTGAGGCAAGTTAATGCTATTCTGGAAGAATGTCTTTGGCAACCTCTCTGAGCTTCCTCATTCTGTCCTGTGGATTGCACTTTCCAGAGGAGATGATTGAGGCAGCTGTATGGTGCATTTAGGTGCTTGCCAGATGATGTGTCAGTTTGTGTGGTGTTGATGATCAGAGAATCTTCAGTTCTCTCCATGGTCTGCAGCTTTAGAGGACACCATTTTTCTCCCTGAGGGCTTTTTATTCTTTCATTACAGCGGCTTCATATACAGATAGCTCTGATGATGAGACATCTCCCAGGGACAAGCAACAAAAGAACTCTAAGGGAAGCAGTGACTTCTGTGTCAAGAACATCAAACAGGCAGAGTTTGGACGGAGAGAAATTGAAATTGCTGAACAAGGTAAAGAAAACAAGTGACTTTTCCTTCTCAAAATGCCTGTGTCTTTTTGTCCATGTTAATTCCTTTTTATTTCCTGGTGTCTAGTGGCTTGTGAATTTCAGTGTGGTATTGAAGTATAGTTGACACCAAAATAAATCTGAGCTCAGAAACAGTGTGGGAAGGGAGTTAACTCTGACATGCCTAGAAGGAATCCCTTATCAAGGAAAAAGGATCCCTTATCAAGAGTAAGGAAGACTGGGATACAGGAAATGCAAACCCTGGAGCATTTGCCTTAAAGGACCCTTATAAAGGAAAAATCTGATTTAAAGTCTTGATGCTTTGAGAAACTTAATCTAACAAAGAACTTGATCAGGGAGAGGATCTTACCTTTAAAAAGTAAGTTTTTCTATTTATTCTTTTATCTCTCTAATATTGCTATATATGTATTGGCCTTTTCAGAAATGCCTGCACTGATGGCTTTGAGGAAGAGAGCTCAAGGAGAAAAACCTTTGGCTGGAGCCAAAATTGTGGGTTGCACACATATCACTGCTCAGACTGCTGTGAGTCCTTCATGTTTCTCCATATAATAATAGTTAATGATAACAATGAGCTTATAAACCCATGTTATTTCAATAAGAAATTAAAGAAAAATAGCCACAAGCTATTGTATGACTCTAACATGCCAGGCACTAGGTTAAGAGTTTAACAAGTATAAGTTCAGTAGTCCTTACAGTAACTACATAAAGCAGTTATTCCTGTTTCTGTTTTATAAACAAGAAAGACAAGACTCAGAGAGCTTAAGTAATTTGTTCAAGGTTCTATAGCTAGTAAATCACAGAATCAAAATCTGAACTGTAATATATCTGACTTCCAACCTTGCGGCTGTACTACACACAGCTTATCTTTGCTTCCAGTGTCTTTTCTGCAAGGTAAATGTGTTAGGCTGCTTTCAGCTGCAAATAAGAGAAAAGCTGATATACCTGGCTTATACATAGAGGAACTTACTTCATTTCATACTTGGAAGTCCATAGGTAAGGCAGACCTCACATGCATGGCCTCAAGGCGCCAGTTTCATGTGGAATCATAGGACTCTTGGCGTTGCCTCTTCATTGTACTTGCTTTATCCTCTGGTGGGAAGATGATTCCACTCTTCAAGTCATCACAAACTAACATGAAGAGGAAGAAGGACCATTTTTTCCACTTTCCCAAGAGCAAGGAAACCCTTTCCAGAAGTCCTCCAGGATATGCCATCACATATCATTGAGTAGAACTGGATCACATGCCCATGTCCCACTAGTCCTGGCAGTGCAGCTGGGTTTACCATGATGGGCTTAGACCAATGATTCTCTCTCCTGTCAGAATCATTGTTTCCTTTTTATTAAAAAAAAATTATATATATATATATATATTGCAATACCCGTATATTGTTTTGAAATGAAAGTCATACATAATGTTTTCATGTCCATATAATTTTAAAAAATCAACATGAAGTTTTAACTGAAATATGAGAGGAATAAAAGGAAAATAGTATAAGATGTATAAGAAAATAGTGTGTATTTCAATATGTAATGCTTAGGCACAAGTATTACAGAATAGTCAGATAATTTGTACTTTACTCAGAGCATTCTTTGGTAGATTGCTAAATGTGAATAGATGGAAATGTGGTACTGGTTCCAGAGTTTCAAAGCAACATTGATTATATGATTTTGTGAAATGATAATCTTTTGCAAATTTCTAAACAACAAGAAAAATAATGGGTTTTCTTTTGATATACAGTGGCTGCATTCCTATAAAAACTGTTCTTATTTTGTATTAAAACTGCAGAAATATTTCTTATTATGTAAAGTGGAATTAGGTTCTAAACAGTGTTTCACCAAGGTGAACTTTCATTGGAACATTTGGAAACTGTACCAGATGAAGCAATGTTTTTCCTTGTAAGAAACTGTCTTACACTTTCAAAATGTGAAGATCCTGGCCTGGTCCACTAAAATATCAGTAGGATAACTAAAATATCCCCAGTTTCCCAAAGCTTGTCTGTTGAGAACCACTCACTTAAGTGTCATCAGTTATAATAGTGAGTTACCAACTATAGTGAGTTCATTGCAGGAAATTGATGTACTGAGAAATAGTCTGGAATCTTTCATTGGATTTATAAGATCTAGGTCATCTATAGTTAGATCACTTTCAAATGATTGTCTCCTGAAGTGCAATACTTATGTGACCATATTCCTGATTAAGAACAGCAGAGATTCCTCAAAATACAGACAGCTACTGTTAGTATCTCCACTATGAGACTTTTCTGGGTTACATGGTCTCTGAGGAAAAGATTACCTTGGCAGACCATAATTAATTATAATAAGAAGTGAAAAGCTCTTCTTTTTGGAGCTGCAAGCTAATTAATTAAGGCAGAAACACTCTTGGAAACTTTTTTGGGTTTGCCCAGTCAGGGACATGTGGGACTAACCCACAGTATAGTGGGTTAAAATACTAAGTCTCATATTACTAAATTATATCTATTGGGTTGTCAGAAAAGTCATGACATATCTTTTCTATATTTTTCAAGCAAAAATGTGTCATGACTTTTCTGACAACCTAATAGTTTCTCTTTTACCTCTTAGCTCACCCCTTACCACCCTTCAAAATTCATTTTTATTTTTTCCTTAATAGAATAGTCAAAATTAGTTTACCAATGTTATTTTATTGTTTCTTCCCCCACATTTTTATTCTTTTTCTTTAAAAATAATTTTGTTTTAAGCTCTTTCTAGTTACAAAGGTAGTTTTGTGTTTGTTCTGCAGTATTCTAATATCCAACATTATAATATAGAAAGACATATTCCCTATAACCCTATGCTCCAGAAATAACTATCATGGTTAATGGTTTCCTGTTCATGTTTCTAATAGAATTGGTCTATTTATATATTTTAGATGTTTAGATATTTTAGATTTCCATAGTCCTTCTGGTCAGATTTCCTTGCTACTCCTCTGAACAGTAATGATATAAAGTCAGGTTAAACCAGCTGCTCCTCCTACATCTACTTGCTTTCATTCCTGTTTGAGCTCTAATACCAACAGTCTTAATTCATAGTTACATGAGCAGTTTTTATGTTGTTAGTCCCAATTACTTTTCTAGTCAATTTACGTTACATCATAAGTTAACCTCAGTATCATTCTCTTGTTTGACAAATGCAGGAATCCTATTTGGAGAAATTCTTTTAAGATAAGAGATAAAAAAATAGAAAAAATGGAATGAGATATTGAAAGGTAGTGTGCATTAGAAATTAAGATGTAAAAGTAGATTTGCTAGTTACTTATAATGTGGCCTTGGACATCAGAGCAATATAGTATGCTACCTTTAAAAAAGGTATCTTTAAAAATCTTTAAAAAAACAAAACAAAAAGCAAAACACAACCCTATCTCCATCTTATCTGTTGAAGTAAAAGTCAGGAGGGTGGTATGTATCAGTGCAGGGTCCTGGGTGCAAGTAGTAGGTTTCCTGCCATGACCTCAGGTTGTTTTTGCTTCTGTTCTCTCCCCAGGGCAGGAAATTTTTGTTAGTCCCAGGCAGGTATAGTTTCTGTTCATCTTCCTGCAACTGAAGACTTGCACTTTCCATGAGAGAAGATTGTGGGGAAATGCTCAGTTCTTATGCCTGTCTTTGAGCAGAGCCAATCGGTTCCCTGCCCTCAGTCTTTCTTGTGAACAGTGGGTGGAAGCTTCTGGAAAAGAGTTTGCATATGAGTGAAATCTCCTGAGGCTGGAAAATTCCAAACAGACACACTTTCTCACAGTCAACTAATTCATTACTAATTAGTAATTTTTCTTACCCTCATGTTGATGATCACCTCTTCCTTCCATTCCTTGTCAGAAGTGAAATGGCATTCCATTCTCTGAAGTTATTATTTTATGACCTCTGCTCTTTGATGGGCTTGAGACAAGTTATGATTCTGTAGATTATCAGCTTTTTCTTGTTATTAGGGTAAGAGCTTTTGTCGCCACTTTCTACATTCTAAGAAGGAGCAAACTGTAAATAGGTGATTTCAAAAATAAAATGTGTTGAATTTTTAAAAAAGAGTTATTTATTTATGCATACAAGCACTGGGTACAGTCCAGAAGTGTAGGGGGTGAGAGGATTCACCAGAGACAGAGTGGGGAACAGAACAGGCAGATCGACTGAAATACACTGCTGAGGGGAACAGCGGGCAGGGCAGGAGAGGTCTGCCACACCATGTGGGTCACCTCCCCAGCCAGCAGCAGGGATCAAACTCGTGCTGCAGTGGCTGCTGTTTGCTTCATAGTGCGTTCGCTTAACTCATTGGGCCACCAGGGGGGCCCCCAAAATGTGTTGGATTTGAAATCCTTGGTTTAATTAAATCTTGGAGGGGGCAGTAATATGTTAAATAGATAAAAGCTCAGAGCTCAGCTAGAGCCTTCCCCCATTCTTACCCCCCAGCCCTGCCCTCTTCTCAAAATACCGAATAGTTTCTCAAGAGCACAGTTTGAAAATCATTGACCTTAGTTATTTCTGATGCACTTCCTGTTGTCAACCTTTAATCCCCTTGACCAGTTGTTTGGCCCATGACTGCTCACCTCATTTTCTGCTTTCTCTTTAATACAGGTGCTTATGGAAACTCTGGGTGCTCTTGGGGCACAGTGTCGTTGGGCTGCCTGCAACATCTATTCCACCCTCAATGAAGTGGCTGCTGCCCTAGCAGAAAGTGGTAAGACCTTTTGCCTGTTCTCTGTGTTCTTGGCTAAAGTAAATCTATGAAAATCCCCTTTTTTTTAATGTAAAATCAGGCTTCATTAGGAAAGGCTGATATTAAAAGAGTTATCTTGGAAGAAATGGATCCCTGTTCTCAATAATCTTGCTTGCTTGTTTTCTGGACTTCCCATGTTAAATATGATGTAGGTAACTTTGTTTTTTTACAGTCCACAAATATCTTATGTTTAATATTCCCTTATTAATTAATGTTTTGCCTCTAATTATTAGAGCACAAGTGACCACTATTTACTGTTTGAGGTGAGGTTAGATGGATTAGAGAAGAAAATGCTTCAGCATAGTTTTGTGGTCCTCCTGGGTTTTTGGCAAATAGTTTGCCCTGATTCAACGTTTGGTGTTTCTGCTTCAGCAATTAAAAGAACTTGACCTGGCAGATTAATATTTGATCACAGTAGCCACTGACACTTGAAGGACAAAAGAAATGAGAAATTTGGACTTTCAGTTTCTTGTCTTCACTTTCTGGCAGCACACCACAGGTCAGGGCACCAAACACTTGCTTCCGAGCTCTTGAGAAATACTGGGAAAGCTCTATAGCACGTGCAAGCCTCTCTTTTTGCTAGCACTCTTAGCATTTTATTTGTTCTTTAACTTATATTAACTCATTTGTAAAAATTTTTATTAATTATACAAAATGTATAGAAAGGTGCACAAATATTAAATATTAGCCTGATGAATTGTTTGTATACTCACTTTCAGTGAATGCTTATTAATTTATTCTAAGAGACATAAGGACAAATGATTATGTCTTTGTCAGAATCTCATATTGTGCTGCAAAGAAACATACATAGGATAATACCAAAACATATATGATAAATACCACAGTAGATCATAAATCCACATTCAGTACACAAACAAGGGGCTATAAAAGTTCAGATTCCTTGGGAAATTACTTCCATCTGAGTTATCAGGCTTCGTTAGGAATGTGACACTTAACTGGGCCACGAAATATAATAACACTTAAACAATTGGAGACGAGTGTTTAGGATTTTCCTGATGAAGAGGAGGGTATGACTACACTAGAGAAGCGAGAAAGATCAAAGTGAAGTGGAAAATGGTGAGGATTCTAGGTAGACTAGATCGAAAAATACTTATTTCTGGTTTCTTCTTTTTTCCCTTTAGTCATATTTTTAGTACTCATCGTGTTCTTGTCCCTTTTGTTTTATCCCCCTTGGCCGAACAAGAGCAAAATGACCACCTCAGTCAAAGGAGTAGATGACGGGGCTAAAGATAATACTAATCAGTGAAGAAAGTCAATCCAAGAAATACAGCAGAATGAGAAAGTTTAGGATTGGGAAAAACCAGCATCTTTTTTTGCCAGAATTTAGGAGTCAGCCTTTTTTCAGGCTAAAATGGTTTCTTTGTTCCCTTTTTTCAGGATTTCCTGTCTTTGCCTGGAAAGGAGAGTCAGAAGATGATTTCTGGTGGTGCATTGACAGATGTGTGAATGTGGAGGGCTGGCAGCCAAACATGGTGGGTCCGATTTCTGCTGCAATTCTGTAGGAGTCTGGAGGGGACAGAGAAGAGGCTGTCACTTTGGAGAGGGTTTTCTAATAGGAAGACAGGAAAATGTTTCCTTTTCTCTCTGGTGTTCCCGGGTTGCCAGCAAAGCTAAATGCTTATGGCTAGGATACCCCACAAATATTCAACCTCTTTATCACCTCAAAGTGCTATCATTGTGGATGCTGTTCTTAGAAATATTTACATTCACCAGCAACATTAAGATGCTGTTTAGGCCACACATGACTGGTTAAAAAGCAAGATTAATGAGTTTCCACCCCTGCCACTGCTCACCCCCTGCCACAACAGCAATAATACAAACACACAGAAACATGTAACTACATGGTTTCTGTTGTACTTAGCTTTCTCTCTAGAATCTGACTTTAAATTTATAGTATATGGACATTCCATGTTCAAATTTCTTCTCTATGTTCATTCCCAACCTTAAGAAAGATGAGTAGGTAAAATTTCAGGATTTTTTTGGCTTGATCTTTCAAAAAAGATAAAGTTCTTGAAAGCTGATAGCACATTAAATTCACAGAGAGGCAAAAAGCATGAGATACATGAGAAGTGCAAACATTTCTGCATGTGAATGACAGTTGGAATTGGGGGATCAACTGATAAAAAAAATCCTTGAAGCTCTAGTCCAGCTATTTCTTGCTGCGCTAGTAATATCAGAGAGAGGCAGCCCTTTTCTACATTCCATGATCCAGGTCATATTACATCAAGGCCTGATATGAGGAAGCTGCGTTAAAGCCTTCATATCCTGACAGGGAGGGAGCAGCTGAGTATAAGATGAGTCAACTCTTTCAATAAAGCTTAATAGTGACAGGAGGGAGTATAACTGATAGACACTAAAGAAGATATGCCCTGGGGGTTTCTGCTAGGAATAAAACATTAGTTTTATAGCCATGAACATAATAGGGAGTACACAGAGAGCTTTTCTAGACTGTAGAACCAGCAGAAACTGCTGGAAAGGTTGATGAAGAGAGTTAGAAAAGGATAAAAACACATACCACGCAGAAAATAAGAGCCATACTTTTTTGGATCATGTCATGATCTAGAACTTTTCCTTACTTTCCAACCTTAGGAAGATTCCCTAATAACAAGACTTCTCTTTGTACTATTACATGGCCAGAATTATGGACTACATTGATTAAATATATGTTAGGAACAGCAACTATCTCCCAGAATTAAATACTTTTGTTAAAAGGAGAAAGTGTCTAAGAATGGTAGGATCAAAAAGTTTCTGATTGTTCAGTCTTTTTTTCTTTGTCTCTGATCCTTTGTGTGACTAGGATCAGAGGCTACAAGAGAAAACTTAGTGAGGGATTTTATACAGGGTTTTTCTGCAGAAAGGGAGAGAGAAACTCAGAGAAGTCTTTCCATTTCTCAAGACATCTGTTTTGAGGGTTTCTACTGGGAGAAGATGGCACACTTAACTTACATTATAGAGTGAGTGTGAGAGTTGATGAGAGTCCTGTCTTGGATCGCTGCTCTCATATAAGGTTTAGTAGAGTCAGAAAAGACAGATCAATAGTAAGAGCAGTAGCAAAAAAGAGATCAGGTAGTAGACATGACGTTGGGGATTTTGTGCATCCAGGGGTTGAAGATGACATTTTTGGGACTTGTGGAACACTTGATAATTGATGAGACTGCAAGATGGGTGTATGCCAGCAGAGGGCAGCTCAGTTCTGTGGGAATTTCCAGGAAGATGGGTAAATAATTTGGAAAGTCCTCCCAAGCATTTCTAACAGCTAGGTGAAGGGTGCAAATGCCACAGGTTAGTGCCTAATAGTATTCTTGAGCTTATTTATAATTCAAAAACTTTCCTCTGCTGATGAAAGCTCCAGTGGGCACAGCATTGTGTTTATCTTTAATCCCAACCTGAAATAGTGATGAGCTGTTCAGAGGCATGCTTGCACACCTACATGCTGCACAGTTCCCTGGTTATTTTTAATTTGATTTATAGAGAGTGTGAGGTTGTACTAGGCAAAACCCTACAGTGCTGCCTGATATTTTGGGTAGGAGAATGCCTGTACTTTGGGAGAAGTGAAGGATTAACAAATGCAGTGTTATAAGCCATTGTTCTGGGAAGGACACTAATTACCTTGCTTTATTTAAACTAAACTTTAACTGAATATATTTAAAATCCTGAATTTTACCAAAAGAAATATGTTAATATCAGGTTTAGGCTCGCTGTGTATCTGCAGTACAGTCAAGAGCTAGTAATCTATAATGATAAAGACATAAGCTCTTAGATGTAAGAAAATCCTCATTGTGGTGCTGTATGTGTTGATATGGTAGATGTTTCATGGGAGAAGGTGGGAATAAAATTGGTCTTCCATCACTCATTTTCTTTTACTTCAATATAATGACTACTCAGTCATTATACTGGCTTTAAATTACATGGTATAACCATATGGGAAAGTTGAAGTATATTGGCAATTAGAATGGGGATACAAGACCAGGGAAGCACTGCAAACCTTGAACCTTCAGCAGAATAAATGATATGATTAGTGTTTATTATTGCAGATATTGGACGATGGAGGGGATCTTACTCACTGGATTTATAAGAAGTACCCCAACATGTTTAAGAAAATCAAGGGCATAGTAGAGGAAAGTGTTACTGGAGTCCATAGGTAAGACTGGACAAGGATATACCTGGCTTTATGCAACCTTGACATAACTGTGAAATGCATTATGTTGAAAATTGGAGTCTGTTATGAGAAGATGAGATCCAAGTCTATACACTTACTTTCTTAACTAACAGTCACACAAAATGAAACTCAGGACAGAGACAAATAGGAGAACGAGTATGGGCCTCTTGTTTTCTAGCTGTCATAATAGTGCAGCTGCTCATTTATTCAGCAGATATTTACTGAACTTCTGCAGTGAGCCAAGAACTGCTCTAGGAACTGTGCTAGGGATCTCAAAGTAGGCAAAGCAAACTAAAATCTGGGTCCTCGGGGTCATGGAACTTACATTCTGGCATAGAGAGTAAGGAGTTAGAGCTCTGTTTCTCAAATAAGTAATAATCCTCTGAGTAAAATTGGAATTATTTCTATTTATTATTATCTACCAAGATAGAAATGAAAGTATGAAATGAAAGTTTTAAAGAAGTAAATTCTGTGATATATTATAAATATAATTTGTGATCTTTTTGAATATACAAAATGTCTTTTGAATATATAAAAGAACATACCTTCAGACTCATGGAAAAAGATGAATTTTTAATAAAGCACTGCATTCTTTTAGTTAACTTACTTTAAAACAAATATACAGATATATACTTATAGATGTATATATTGAGATTATAAAATTAAAACTATTTAAGGTTAAAATTGTTACATTAGGGGCCTCCCTGGTGGCGCAGTGGGTTAAGCAACGCACTATGAAGCAAACCACAGCCACTGTAGCACGAGTTCGATCACTGCTGCCGGCCAGGGAGGGGACCCACATGGTGCAGCAGACCTCTCCTGCTGTGCCCGCTGCTCCCCTCAGCAGTGTACTTCT
>JAGFMF010011387.1:0-10809 GCA_019455555.1 Galemys pyrenaicus
AAGAATAAGTTGGTAATAAAAGTGGAAAATAATAAAAGAAATGAAATACATAAAACAAAAATAAACTTTTGGACTAAAACACCAATTGGTTATTAGAAAGAAAAGGAGAAAGACGTGGGTAAGGTCATCAGAAAAGGGACAATGATGTAATGAAATAGAAATTTGTACATTCATTGTAATATATACATGTTGATTCTCAATGATGAACACCTGAAACTTATGTAATGTTATAATGCAATTTTACTTAAATAAAAGCGAAGAAATTGAAGACATATATGGAGGCAAATAAAATAAAGAAACAACCTACCAGAATCTAATGGACACAGCAAGAGCAGTAGTAATACAGGCCCACATCAAGAAAAAGCACATTTAGGGACTACAAAAAAAGCACAAACAAAACCAAAAGGCAGTAGAAGCAAAGAGGAAAAAAAAACAAAAAACTAGAGCATAAAAAAAAATGAAAAATGAATTTAAAATCCAAAATACCAGTGGATTAAAAAGCTAGTTCTTTGAAAAAATAAACAAATAGGGAAACCTCTAAGTAATCTCATAAAGAAAAACAGTTAGAAAACTCTAATAAACAAATTATGAAAAAAAGAGAAATTATAACAACTCAGAAATGAAGTATCACAAGAGATTAGTATAAACATGTTTGCCAGTGAGTTGAATAAAATAGAAGAAATAGAAATTGTTAGAAACATACAACTTTCTAAGACTGTTTTAAGAAAAAATAAAAAAATCAAACATATCAATTACAGACCATGAAGTTTAAACAGTAGCCAAAATCTCCCAAAAAATAAAAGCCCAGGATAAGTTTCACTAATAAACTCTGCATAACCATCAAAGATATACTAATACTTATTTTTCTCAAACTCTTCAAAAACAATGAGAAAGAGGGAATGCTTCAATTACACTTCATGAAGCCCTTTCATAAAATGTTACATTACTCTGATATCAAACAAAATCAAAATCCCCAATGAACATAGATGTATAAATCCTCAAAAAAATCTTATCAAACTAAATTCAACAATGCTTTAAAAGGATTATACACCAGGATGAGTGGGATTTATACCAGGGACACAAGGATGGTTCAATATTCAAAATCTGATCAATGTAATTCATCACATCAACAAAGGAAAGATAAAAATCATATGATCATGTAAATGCATGTGGAAAAAATATTTAATAAGATTCAACATCCTTTTATGATTAAAACCTTTTAAAAATGGGCATATATGGAGGATACCTGAACTTAATAAAAGCTACACATGAAAAACTCAGAGCTAGAGATCATATTCAATGGTGAAGAATTGAAAGCTTTTCCTGTAAGATGAGTTACAAAACAAAGACAAATACTATCACAACTATTATTCAACAGAGCAGTGAAAGAGAAAAACAAGTAAACTGAAAGTTGCAGTAGATTCGCAACATATGTTTTGTTAGGTACAAGTATCTATTATTGTAATTACAAAGAGAATGCATGTCTAACAAACATGAGAAGGTTGGAATACAAACTGAATCTCCATGACCTTGGAAGAGTTATGCTAACAGTCAAGAAGATGATCCAAGAAGAGGACTCTGCTTATTCAAAAACTTTAGGTGTTTCTTTTCAAGTCATAGAAAGTGCTTATTAAGCTGCCAATAGTTTTGTGAGACTAGAAGGTGAAATGCATAGAGGCTGGAAAGTGAATGAATGGTGTGCCAGCTCATGCTTTAGACTAGACGGTGTCAATTATAAACAGATGTTGCGTTTCAGCATTAATATGGATATGGAAACTCCCACTATCTAAGTAGAATAAGAAGAGGCAAGAGTAACTTGGTAATTTTCATGCTACAAATATATTATCTACCTCTATAGAAGCAATTCTGCTTCTATATCCTTGCAGACAGCCTGGCAGTTTCAATAAGACCAAGGTTAAATTGGGGAAATCTTTGAGAACCACTGGACAGACCAGAGTAGAAGCAGAATATAGGGGGAAAGAACAAATGAAAATCTAAGAAGACAAACAGGGAAGTCTGACCAGAAAGTTTCTAAATTAAGTGTAAAGAAAGTATAGAGCGAGGGTGTCACATTAGAACTATATAACTAGAGTTTTGTGAATGAATGGTTGTTAGAAGTCTTAGTGAGTTTGGATCTATACTCATCAATTTATTGGGATGATTCAAGGAAGAAAGAAGTACATGGGAAGAATAGTTAAAGATATAAATCACCTTTGTAGTTGTAACTCCAAAATGCACATGGCCACAGATTATTTCACTAATATTTTATTCCTTTTAGTAATAATTTTAGTGCCAAAAAGACAAATATTTTTGGATGATATGTGGATTCTATTGGAAAACCACAGCTATATGGAAAATCATAGATATCTTTCGTTAACTCTCATAACATTAAGAGCAGAAAGTGCAAGTTAGTGAAAGCTAGCATGCTTCCCTTTGGTGACTGAAGAAACATTCATGAAATGGCCAGGTGATGATTGTGCCAAAGCAGTAATACCTGTGCTTTGGTATTCAAAATCTTAATGCATTGCTTTGAAGTGATGGACATATACAGGCATTCTATTAGGACATATGGTGATTTTCCTATGCACAGTTAGCACAATATAAACATGTGAAATAACAAGATAAGCTCAAATAGGGCAAAAATCCAAAACATATCAGCAACACTGAAATAGAGCCCATTATGATGTCAGCACTGTTCCCTGAGGAAAATGTGCCTCCTGAATAGAGAGTGTTAAAATACCATAAAGAATTGTAAAGGTAGCAACATGGTTTCTTTACTGAGGTCATGATATGGCTATGGGCCTTGTCACAAAAGAATGTAGAAGAAGTCCATTCCATGGTAGGTAGCATTTCCAGATATTTTCCTCAATAAGTGTCCTTCAACCACAGCCTATGAGTCTATTGAATAGTATGTGCCAAGCTATTGATGTGTAACTTGGATACCATAAGGAAAGAGAATAACTAATTTACATAATGATATATTTTGAGTGCAACTTACTGAGAGGTGATTTCATAAGGATCACTATTCCTGAGTCAATATGCAAGTCCATAAGATTAGATAAAGCAAGTACTATGTTACAGAGACGAAAATTGTAGCTTAATGGTTACCTATTATAAAAGTAAACGTAGTGTTAAGATTTTATCCAAATACTTTTACTCAAATATAGAATTTCCCTGATATGTAAAATATCACAGAGATAGAAAAATATATTTGTAGCATAAAAATTAAAAACTTAATCACAAACTATTCTGCATGTTTCGAATGTTTTGTGACATTAAAATATGATTTAATGTTTGTCTGCAATTTTGCAATTTGTTTGGAAAATTGGTTCATACTAACAATAACTTTCCATTAAAGTGACATTTGAGAGAGAAAATTGTTATAAAAAATAAAGAAATTGGGGCCTCCCTGGAGGTGCAATGGGTTGAGCAACATACTATGAAGCAAACCACAGCCACTGCAGCACAAGTTCGATCCCTGTGGCAGGCCAGGGAGGGGACCCACATGGCGCAACAGACCTCTCCTGCCTCGCCCGCTGCTCCCCTCAGCAGTGTGTTTCAGTCAATCTGCCTATTCTGTTCCCCACGCTGTCTCTGGTGGATCATCTCCCTGCCCACATCTCTGGCCTGTACCCCACTGCTTGTATGCATAATAAATAACTCTTTAAAAAAAATAAATTAAGTCTAATAGATTTTTTCTTTTTTTAGAGAAAGAAGAAGTTTACTGAGGAAAAAAGGAACAGAAATAAAGTGGGACTCCCAGGCCAGTGGAACCAGACCTGGGAGTCCTAAGGGACTCCTAAGGGAACCCCAAGTCTAATAGATTTTAATGACAGAAAGTAAAGACTGCATTGTTTCAAAATCACCATTGAAATATCAGATACTTTTTATAAGAGAGAAACCGAACAAATACTGAAATTCATATGGATCCACAAAAGACACACATAGTCAAACTAATCCTGACAGAAAAGAAGAAAAAGGGTGATATCACACTCTCAGACTTCAAACTACACTGAAAAGCTATATAGTAATCAAAGCAACATGGTATTAGAATAAAAATGGACAAACAGACCAATGGAATAGAATTGAGAATCCAGAAATAAAGCTGTGTTTATATCAACAGTTAATCTAACACAAAGGAGGTAAGTGTATACACTGGAGAAAGGAAAGACTCTGCAACAAATGGTTTTGAAAAAACTGGACAGCTACATGCAAAAGAGTGAAACTAGACTTCTATCTCACACCATATACAAACCTAACTCAAAATTAATTAAAGAGTTGGGTTTCTGAAGCCATATGATCTGATACAACAAAACACCTAAAGAAAACAGGCAAAACACTCCACAACAATATTTCAGTATTTTCATAGATTCATCCCCAACAGCCAGAGATACAAAATAATATAAACAAATTGAAAAGATTTTGCACAACAAAAGGAACTAGCACTGAAATGAAGACAACCTGGTGAGTGGGAGAAAGTATTTACACACTTTACATTTGACAAGTGGTTAATACCCAACATCAACAAAGAACTCATCCAACTCAACAAAAAGAAAACAAAATACTCATTCAAAAACTGCGCAAAAGAGCGGAATAGACACTTTTCCAAAGAAGACATACAGATGGTCAACAGGCATATGAAAAATGCTCATCATCACTTATTGTCAGACAAATGCAAGTCAAAATTGTAATGAGAAACCACTTCAGTCCCACGTGAATGACCCCTGTCAAAAGTTCAGGAGCAAGTGATGGCAGGTATGTGAAAACAAAGAAACCATTGAACATTTTTTATGGGAATGTAGACTGATCCAGCTCCTGTAAAAAACAGCAGGAGTACTCTTTAAATCTTTAAAGAATTTAAAAGAACTATACAATATGATGCAGCAATTCCTCTCCTGGGTATCTACTAAAATGCAAAAAAACACTAATTTGAAGGGATATATGCACTCTTGTGTTCAATGCAACACTAATTACAATGGACAACTTATGGAAAAGCCAAAATGCCCAAAGATAAGTGAGTGAGTTAAGAAGATGTAGTATATATTGTACCTCCCTGGTGTTGCAAGGGGTTAGGTCTCAACACTATCAAGCTATTAGCAGCCACTGCAGCAGGAGTTAGATCCCCAGACAGGGAGCTGACCACGTGGTGCAACATCTGGTCCACTGCTCCCCTCAGCAGTATATTTCAGTCAATCAGCTTGTTCTTGTTCCCACTCTGTCTCTGGTGAATCCTCTCACCACCCCGTACCTCTGGCCTGCACCTCATTTCTTGTATGCATAAATAAATAAAAATAATTATTTTTTAAAAGAAGGTGTAGTGTTTGTGTATGTGTGTGTGTATATATAAATAAATACTACTCACCTATTTTAAAAAGAGATGAAATCTTGCCCTTTGTGGCAGAATGACTATAATTAGAGGAGATAATGTTAAGCAAAATAAGTCAGAAAAAGAAGACAAATAATATATTGTTTCACTTATATGTGGAACATTGAGAAACAAAACAGAAAAAAGAAAACAATCCAATAACAGAAGACACTAGAAATCTGATTATTGAATCGAGGTTACCAGAGAGGGAGAAGGAGAGTGGAGAGCAAAGTGGGGAGGGGAGGGAGCACAATGGACTAAGATGGAGCACTATGGGTGCGACAGAGGTCGGTGTGGTATGGTAACACTTCTGAAGAGGTATGAACCTCTACCACTAAATCACACAAAGTGATGGTACCTCAAAAAAAGGCTCAAAGTTTATTCGAGCAGATGGACTTGGAATATAACTAAAATTGATAAAAGTTAATAGAGGGATGAGTCAAGGGTTAAGGGAGCAGAAGGGACAGGCCAATTAACACGTTTTTTTTGTGTTGTGTGTGGTGTAGTGGCATACATTCCAGAAGGTGTGAACCTCTACTTCTGAACTTTTACTTCATATATAGTGCTGTAAACCAACAGTACCTCAATAAAAAATAATAATACAAAAAAAAAACACAAAAAACCCTGACGAGCAAGGTTGTCAAGAAAAAGATAATATTCAGATTATGTCTTAAGAAATTAATAAGACATCTTTAGAAGAAAAAGAAAGACCAAAAAGATCTAGTCTAGCAGCAAACAAAATCCATACAACAAATACTTACGGACAACTACTGTGTTTCAACCAGTGATTTATACTCTGGAAATAGTAGTAAACAAGCCACACTAAGTCTAAAGTTTTCATCACAATAAGGGGCAGATTCTGAACAAACAATGGAAAAAAATTAGTTTTGATTGTTTTGCAGATATTAAAAACAAGACAATATGATAGAAATTGACTGGAGACTAATTTAGTATGAGTAATCAGTAACGGCCCCACAAAAAAACTACCATGTATATGGCAAGTAGCATTCAGTCATCAGGGAAAGAAATGAGGGGGCATCTTCATAGCTCGATCACATAATTTGTATAATGCACGAAATGAGAGCAGCTCAGTTAGTTAGCTATTTAGAGACCTTTATACTGAATTTAAGCCTAAAAAAGTAGTGAACATTCTATGGGTATGAGAAGGAAAGGGACTCAAAAGAGCTCCCCTTAGGGTAGTGGAGAGTCTTCAGCTCTGTGAAAAGGACCTGAAGACAGTGACAATGGAGAAGGTGATAGTTGCCAGCCAGCTGAAAGAAGATGAAAACCTGATTTACACACTGAGGCAGGGTTACACTAATATAGAGAAGATACTTTTAAAAAATTTATTTTTACTTACTTTATTTGTTATTTATACCTACAAGAACTGGGGTACAGGCCAGAGGAGTTGGGGTATGTGAGAGGATTCACCAGAGACAGACTTGGGAGCAGAACAGGCAGATTGACTGAAATACACTGCTTGAGGGGAGCAGCAGGCAAGGCAGGAGAGGTCTGCTGCATCATGTGGGTCAGTTCCCTGGCTGGGGATCGAACTCATTCTGCAGTTGTGGGTGATAGCTTGATAGTGCTGAGACTTTAACCCCTGTGCCACCATGGAGGCTCCCTAGAGAAGATACTTCTTAATGAAGGCAACACTGGTAGCTACATTAAGATGTAATGAATGAAAATTGAAATATGGGTATTCTCTGTGAATGATGATGTCATCACCCAGAACACTAAAATCCAAGTATAGGAATAATATTTGTTCTCAATGGAAGGTAAGTGAGGGCAGAAAGTCACTTTAGTTTCAAGCATGTTGATTTTGTAGTGCTTGCAAGAGATCCTGCAGTTATGTATAGTTAACAATACTAATCTGAAGCTTAATTTAAAAATAGCAGATTTAAAACTCCCTAATAATGAAAAGAATGTCATACCAAATAATGTTTAGAATTGTTAGAATTTTGTCTATAAATTCAATACTTAATCATCAATCTCAAATTTTTCCAAACATAATTCAGAAAGCTCTGTCATATATAATTCTGTCATCTAAGATGAAAATTCTCTGAAGAAATCATTCCCATCTAAAGCTGCAAGAAAAAGTCCCTCCATGAAATAGAAAATCCTCTAGTCATTTGATATTCTTTTGAAGTTAGCAATAATGGATCTAGCAAATAGGCTTTAAACTTGGAAATTCTCAACCTGCTTTAATTCTGTTAATCTCCAAAGTGAATTTCATGGATACTTAGATTCTAAATTCAAATCCTAATTTGTTCTCTACATTGTATCTTACATATTTGGGTATTCTGCAGGCAGTAGAGTTACTTCTTGTATCATAAAATCAAAAGATGTAATAGAATACTTATTAGTGGTAAAGAAAAAAGTTTCCTCTACTATGGGGAAAATATGTCATTATGCAATGAAATATACAGTAAATGATTTCTGTTTTCTGATCATAAAAAATCAGAAAGTTGTAAAATATATGTTAGTGTTAAAAAAAAGTCACTGCATGACCTAATAGAAAAATCACTGTGCTTGGATGTAGAGTACCGTATACAGTTCCAACACTACCATTTGTTAACTCTGAGAATTTAGATAAGAAATGTAATTTCTCTAAACTCCACTCTTTTTTGAAAATGAGAAGAATGTGCCTAACTTGTAGGGTTGTCATAGTAACTAAATGACAATCCATGTAAAAAGTAATGTATAACTATATATATTATCCCTTGTAAATTTCAGTTAAGGACGGATCATTTAACCATATGTTAATTAAAGAGGAAATAGGAGAAATATTTGACCGAAATTAAGCTCTGGGCATGATATGAGAACAGAGATTTGGGCCCGTGGCTAGATCCAGTTTTATTTTTACCCCAGACATTTGACTCCATAACCCCAGAAATAACAGAAAACTAAGGACAGTTATTTCTTACAGTATTTCTAGTTAGATGGGGTGCTAAGACAAAGAGAGTGAGCAAAAGAGGACTGTGAAGTCGACAATCTCATTACCTGAATTATAATTGAGTAAGGACAACTCAATTCAAATGGCTTAAGTACCAATTAGTTAAATGACAAATTTAAGCTGTGATTTCTTGCTTAAGGGCAAGGTGAAGCTCTAAAAGTAGTGCCATGAAATCCAGTATACAGTGACTTTCTGAAATGCCTCATATGCTGAAGTTCATAAGCTGTTTTAATAACTAAGAAAAATCAGATAATTAAAGGAATACTCATATAATGTAAATGTTAGAATACCTTTTATAATTTGGAAAAATTGTATGTTGATATATTGTTTTATAGTGTGTTTACCACTATGGATAATGTTAAAGTTATTTTAAAAAATTTAATGTTTTTGTAAGTGAAGGGTGGTATGTAATAGAAAAATGAAAAGTCAAAAAGAAAAATTCAAACCTTTTAATCTAAGTCAGAACTTCTGAAATCTAGCTGTCCATTACAATCACCCAGGTAGCTTTGTAAAGCTCCCAATTTATGGACTTTATCGCTTGAGCTTTTGATTTAATATGTGCAGGTAAGACCTGGGCAACACAGTTTAAAAAGCTCGACGGGTAATTCTAATATGAAACTGATGCTGAGCAACTCTGATCTCAAGATAAGATATAGGCCCTTCCCATAGATTCCAGAGTTTTAACAAGTTTAGGTGCTGTAAGCATTACCAGAAGAAGTCACAGAATAGAAAGAAGCTGAACGATGATGACAACATTTTGATTTAGAAAAATAAAAGCATGCCATGACCTAATTACTCTATGAATATTCTTATTTACACAGTTTTAACAAACAAGATTAATAGATCCTATTTTGTTGACCTCTGGTCAAATCTTACCATAAACAAGAGCGTTACATTAACTTTGTCAAAATCATCACCTCTCAGGACAAATTTCAGCTGAGGAGATTAACACATTTATTTATCTAGACATATATTTTGAAGAATCTTTAGCCTAAGAGACCAATCAGAATGCAAACCTCCTCAAAGATATTTGATTTTTTTTTAAAAGATTTATTTATTTATGCATACAAGCACTGGGGTACAGGCCAGAGTCAAGGGAGGTGAGAGGATTCACCAGACAGAGCGGGGAGCAGAACAGGCAGATCGACTGAAACACACTGCCGAGGGCAGCAGCAGGGGAGGCAGGAGAGGTCTGCTATGCCATGTGGGTCCCCTCCCTGGCCAGCGGCAGGGATCGAACGTGTATTGCAGTGGTTGAGGTTTGCTTCATAGTGCATTGCTTAACCCGCTGCGCCACCAGGGAGGCCCAGATGTTTGATTTTTTTATGTACCAAGTTAAAGTTCCCCATCAGGCAAGGCCTACCACATGAGATCTTCTAAACTGCTGTTCAGTTCCTCCTAGGAGCAAAGCTAACATGGCGCTCTTTATGTTATCTGAATTCCAATTCACCAACTACTTGTTTATTTAGATTAAAAGCTTTATCCTTGTAACGAGTAGTTTATGAAAAAGCTAAAAACCAATGTATTTTTTAAGGTATCCTTATAATAAACTATGATTTCAAAAAGCTATCAACAAACAAAAACTCTCCTCATAAAAACATTTACTTCTCCTTCTATACTACGTCTAAAATACTACTACTATTTTTACACCATATTTGTAGGTATGCTATTTTATTCACATTGAGTATAATAGAGGGATTATTATAAGTTGGTGGTTTTTGTTGGGTTTTTTGTTTTGTTTTGTTGCTTTTTCAGGCTTTTATTAATCTCTGCATCAGAGGTGACACCACAGGTGGGGGTACCAGGGAGCCAGGAATCTGGAAGGCCTCCTAACCCCCAGCAAATCTTTACTCTCTGGGCTCTCTGGGCTCTGCTGCTATGTGTCTCCTTCTGCCTCTACTCTCCTGAAGCTCCTTCTCTATAATATTTTTTTATTAAAAAGGAGCTAGTACATCAAACAGGCTTAAAAATACTGGTTTAAATAATCAGGAAAGTATAGTCATTTAATTGAGAAAAGATGATTTTTGTTTTTTAAATTATATTACTTTTAATTGAGGTAATATTGGTTTACAATACTGTCCATGACTTAGAGATATAGGTTCACACCTCCTAAATGTGTTGTGTCGCCACAGCACATCATGAATGAAGTACCCTTAATGCTCTACCACAATCTACTTTGGTTCTCCCAATAATTGACTATAGATAGAAGAGTTATTTTTGTAACCATTTGGCCTTTCTCTTGTGGTGGTAAGGGGTGTTTGGGGATATAAGAAAGTTGGCATAGTCATTGGTAAATTCTGGATCATATCTGTGGTGGGTGATTTTAATTTGTTTCTTTTTCCCGCAAACAGAACTTTATTAAAAATCTTCCACAATCCGGGGCCTCCCCGGTGGCGCAGTGGGTTAAGCAACACACTATGAAGCAAACCGCAGCCACTGCAGCACGAGCTCGATCCCTGCTGCCGGCCAGGGAGGGGACCCACATGGC
>JAGFMF010011387.1:10859-48922 GCA_019455555.1 Galemys pyrenaicus
TTCCGTTGATCTGCCTGTTCTGCTCCCTGCTCTCTGTGGTGAATCCTCTCACCGCCCCCCCACACCTCTGGCCTGTACCCCAGTGCTTGTACGCATAAAAAAAAAAAAAAAATCTTCCACAATCCAGGTATTTTCCTCTATATCTTAAATTCTCCAGGAAAATTATTCTATAATTTCAATGAGTTGTAGAGTTTGCAGGAGTATTAGAAATGATCTAGTCTACCTACATGAGGAAAAGGGCTCATTATTTAATGCTTTTCCTAAGAATATACAGCTTTCAAGGAGCAAAGCCTTGATTCAAACTCAGAAACCCTATTTTCACATCTGCTTCTATTTCTACTCCACTGGACATTCTCATAATCACAACAAAGAAAAAGTCAAAACACAGCACAGATGACAAATATAAAGTAAGTTTCATATCTGTGTATGTGTGTATATGTGTGCATGCGTGCACAGGCATTTAAGAAAATGTCTCCTTATAGAAATAAGGAAGTGCCACAGAGCAACCAAGAAAGGCTGGCTGTGGCAACCCCTTAACAAACTTGTCCTCACTACTTGGGGATTTTGTTTCTTTTTCAGTTTCTTGGTAATATGTCGCTTTATATTAATGGTGGCTTCCTGTTTTACCATTTATATCAACTATTAAAATCAGCCATAAAATTTAAGTGAACAGCTTTTGAGATCTGTTCTACATCTAATTCTCAACTTTTATGGAAATTAAAATTCAACACATTTTTGTTCTAATATCTAAAAAAGACTCAATTATGTATAATTTTATTTAAATTTTAGAATGGCTACTATTTACTGAAAACCACATAAAATCCAGGAAGAATCTTTGAATGTAACTTAATTATCAGCAGTAATTACACATTGAAAAAAATGTTTCTAGTTTATTTTGAGAGGTAGCTCAGTACAGCACATGCTGCTGATTGCACTCATTGTCTTTGCTTAACTGAACATGAGCAATCTCAAATCCACATTTTACATCATAAAGCAACCTCAATTTAGAGTTACTGATATATTTTCTGTTTTCATACTGTCTCCATTTAAAGGACCCTCTTGGAACATATATTTCCAAAAAAAAAAAAAAATCCATAACTTTAGTTGAAATGACTAGAATAAAAATATGGAATCTTAAGAATGGTTTTAAATGGAACTAAAATATTACCATTGTATTCCTCCTTTCTCATCCTAACCTACCCCTATATGGAATGATTGTGATAAATAGGAAAAGAAGTTATTGTTACTTTTACAGAGTGCATGGTGGGGGCGGGGGGGAATGGACACAGATTATTTTCCTAACTTTGAATTTTTTTAGATGGTTTTATGAATTTTTGCAGTGCATAGTAAATTCAGCACACCAAAAAAACTTTATGACTTTAACTGTATATTTATACAAATTCTTCTCATAGATTAAAAAACCCTCAAAACTTCCCCAATGAATAATCAACTCTCATTTAACTTTTCTTCCCTATTTCAGGAAGGTCAAGAAAAATATGTTTTTGTTTGTATGTATGTTTGCAGATGAATTTATTGATTTTTAGACTAGTCACAGCTGCTTCGTAGAAATAAGACGAAAGGGCATCACAGCTTTGTTATGAAATACCTTTCCGTATATGACTTTGAAAGCACATTTCTTGGATTGTATCTTAATTATAGTGCAATTTTCACATGGATAATTTAAGTTTTGGGATTGGAGTTTTATAGGTACTATGGTATGTATAATAACTCTTGGACCCCAAGATAAGAGCAGTTCATATAGTAGGTTAACAAAATTTTAGCAAACACAAAAATAGCTACACTAAAATTAAAGCAGAAATTTATTTGGTGCTTTTTAAATGTGGGGAGATTTACTTCCACTATTCACATACATATCTTGTTTTAAATATGTTTGTGTGTGCATGTGTGTATACATATATACATACATACATATATAAGGAATCTTTGTATATACTATATCCAAATAAAATTAATAAAAATATGAGATTTGTTCTGCTATGTTCATTGTCTTAAGAGGTCTAGGTAGAAATTGTGGTTGATCCAACTAAGTAATAGTTCATATATCTGGAATGGGTATTTAGTAGTGACTTCTGCTGAGTTTACTATAAATCTGAGTGCAAGTAATTTGTAAATAACTCTCTTTATCACAGAGCAATCTCAGGCACACAGACAAAATATGTTTTCAAAATAATGTAACGTTTGCATTTCTCACTTTCTCTTCACAGGGTACTTTTCTCATTTTATTTCAATCACATTTAGAAAAAACAGAAAACATCATAGAAAAATGAAATTTTCTCCTTTTAAGCAAAAAAGGTTATTGTCACAGACCCAGTCTCAGATGCAGATGTGCATCTGAATATTTGATCAGGAGTGCTTTCCACTACAACCCTTGGAGACTAAACAGAAGTAAAAGATGAACCAAGATGCGATTTTGAAAGTGGCCTCAGCAAATCCCATGACTTGCTGTAGAAATGGCATGACCATGCAGAAGTGAGTCAGCGGGGCTCTAAAATGTAGCACACACAAGTCCTGTCCTTTAAGGCAGCCTGTCCCCAATAAGAAGGCACAACCTTGGGAAAAGCAGCTATGTTTGACCAAGGGCCCTCCCTGGAGAGAAAGGCAGCTGTAAGCTGATAGCAGCCTTGCTGCCAGCACCTGGGGAAATGAGTGCGTAGGAACTGGAGGGAGAGATGGGTGCTGCAGCTCAGCAGTCAGTACAGTTATTTAGTAGAATTTAGTAGAAATTTTTCAATAAAAACTGGATGCCAACAGTAGGTTTAAAAAAAACTGATAAATGAGTTTGAGACAAGAAAAGTCCTGGGACAAGGACAGCACAGGACTCAAGGACAACGTTGTATGAGTTTCTGTTCCCGTGGACTGGTTAATCAGAAGTCAGCTATACCCTGTACATAGATAGATAGATACACTAGGCCCAGATACCTGTTGCCGTAAATTTCTCTTACTAGTTTTTTCCATTCCTGCGCTATCTTTCCACACTTGATTTCTATGGGAAAAATAGGAGTAGCAGTCCCAGAAGAAAGGACTCACAGACTAGAAACCCAACCAGTTCAAACTCAGGTGCGCTGCCTCTGGGAGATACTCATCCTGGAGATGATCACGAGCCCTTCATGACTTCGAAACTGCCACTGATTGTTGGTCACAGCCAATAAATGGAGTTTAGTCAAGGCTACCACGCTCCTTGATTTGTCAGCCAATAAAGCTTAATTCTTTTTACTCAGACCCAGTCCTAAAGCCTATATACATTCTTAGCTCAGATACTTTGGAGTGTCTTTCATGCCCAGAGAGGTCGCTCAGAGCTCACACTCCTTGTTCTTTTGTTACTCAAGAGCCCTTTCTCAGGCTTGGAAGCAGTGCCCTTGTCCACCTCTGACTGCTGGCAGGTGGAGCAGAGGACTGACTGCAGCTTCTTCCCGCAGCCTACCTACCTGTATTGCTGGAGAGTGGAATCTGGCTGAGAGGCTACTCCCTTGTCTGGTGACAGGTTTGAGGAGAAGTCAAAACCTACTGAAAAGTATGCATTTCCTTGTAGCCTGCTGGAGTCTTTATCATGTCTGTCCTCGGCAATGGTAGAGGGGGATGGTTTGGGAGAGATGTACAGACCAGTTCTGGAGCTGCTATCAGTTAGGGTCACATTCTAAACATTGTAGTGCACACCAAACATTATTTAGTGGTCAGTGGCCTTGGCAATTTTTTTTAAAATCTACAGACTTTAAATAAATTCAGAACCAGGAGGGTTAAATTAGCAACATATTTATAACTAAGTGGAAAAAAATGTATGTACTAAATAGAAGGTCTTCTCAAAAGTATATTGTAAAATAAATTATTCAGCTTTTAGAGAGTTCATTTTTAAAGGGATGCAGCTATACCCGATATGTGTGTGTATATATATATATATAACATATATTACACATATATTAGAGAGATATATGCAGTTACCTATATGTATGAGTGAGTTTATTATGAAATACTATAACAATAACCATACTAATAAAACTGTGGAGTCAGACAACAAGGAGTTTTTATTCAGCATAGCACACCTATAACATGTTAACCTATTGAATTCAGAACAAACTAGTTAGGAAAAAAGTCACTCTTATATCACAGATCTTATTCAAATGATTAAATGATTATCTGTTGTTGCACATAAATTGAGATTCATTTTAACCTAAAGCAGACAAATCAAGGAATTTACAGCCGCATTCTCTGCTCCTTAGGAAGAATTGTTTTTAAGCTAAGCTAACCCTTTATCTATGGGCAGACTACCTAGAGAGTAATGTGGACAATTTAAAAAATGATGAAAACCACATGACTGAGTTTCACAGACATCATGCTGGAGCTCTTGTATCTCTTCTTTGATTTCTTCCTCTATTATCTGGTTGGAAATACCTGACTTCAAACTTCTTTCCAAAGTTTGTTTCCTCATTGTATTTGTTGGTTTTTGATACTTTCCAGATTATTGAATATAAGATTTTGATTTGTTATCAAACAACTAGTGTTAGAAATGAGGTGAATAGGAGATGCTATCTCCTTAAGAAGAAAGTGACACTGGATGTTCACTCATTTTCAGAATATAAATAACCAAAGAAAACAAACTAGCAAAACAACAAAAATAACTCTCAGATCCTGTGAAGGTATAGTGGTTACAGGAGAAGGTGGGAGGGGGAAAGGGGAGAGGAGAAGGGAGGGGATGATGAGGGAATGTGATGGGGCATTTTCAGGAGAAATTTAGTGGAGGGTGAGGGAAGCATACACACATATGGAGTTGTGAAATAGTGCCAAAATTACATAGTTATGGAAGTGATTGGCTAATCAATAATATTTGAGAAGGAAGAAAGAGAAGATGGTATATGCGTACAACCTGCCCTTTTAAACAATGAGAAAATAATCTTACTTTTTGAAAACTAAAGTTTATCATAATTATGGCATCTCATATAACCTGTGAAGTCAGGTGTAAAGTACATGCTCTTCAATAATAAGTAAATATTTTCACCATGGTTACAAAGTGGTTCTCTGATGAGAAACAATGCTGAAGTGTTTTGATAGCACAAGCTGTAGAATTCATTATGACTCCTTCCTCTCCTCCTGCCTATAAAGCTGAACTTCATACTCATCTGCTGCTGAAATCCTGTGAATTTTAATCTTCAATGTAGTTTATAATTGCTCCTTTATTTCCATCATCTCAACTACTTATTTATTTGAATCTTTGTCATTTCTTACCTGGACTATGCAATGGTTAACTCTACAACTTAGTTCTATCTTTTCCAAGTTTGCCATCATAACTTAGTAAATCAGAGATCAAGTGTTTTCTGTTCCTGTTTTTCAAAATCTCTTAATTAATATTTATAAAATAAAGGCCAAAGTCTTTAACATGAAACTCAAGGCATTTCCTCAGTTCTGTGAATCTACCTTATATTATTCTCTTCATTCTGTCATCATGTTCACTCTCATCACACTCTTTCTATCCTGATCATTCCCGGAAAATCTATGCATCACAACATTGTATATGTGATCTGAGAGCTGATCATGCCTTTCTTTGCATGTTTGTGTTTGATCCTAATCAAAGTTCAGTCTAAAACCCCCCTTCTCCATAGGTCTCTTTTATAACCAGAAGCATAATTGTGAAGCCATTTCACTACCCACTGAGCACAACTTGTTTGCTTTTCACTATTTAATCATTCTGTCTTGGCATATTGATTATAAATGCTTTAGGAAAAATGTTTGTCCTAATATTTATGACCTTTTTTCTCTGAATTATGTGTTTTATCTTAAGTGTACGATGCACTGCATCAAAATAGTAAAGAAAATGGGCTGTGGAATCATGAACCTGGATTCAAATCCTGAATTTCATATTGCTCAGAACTTAAGCAAAGCAATTTTTGCTCACTTTAATACTAAGTGTTATCCTAGTGAAATGGGCATGTTTATGGTACTTATATTAAAGGATATAATATGTATATTATGATAAATCTAAAAATATTTATTGAGACATTCCTTTGCTCCAACATAGACTGAATATACTGTGAAGGGAAAAAAAGTAGCTATGCCTGCCTCCATCCAAGAGCTATTAAAAAGCTGTGTGATACAGGGCCTCCCTGGTGGTGCAGTGGGTTAAGCAATGCATTATGAAGCAAACCACATCCACTACAGCGCGAATTCCATCCCTGCTGCCGGCCAGGGAGGGGACCCACATGGCGTAGCAGACCTCTCCTGCCTCGCCCACTGCTCCGCTCAGAAGTGTGTTTCAGTCAGTCTGCCTGTTCTGCTCCCCACTCTGTCTCTGGTGAATCCCTCACCACCCTGGACTCTGGCCTGTACCCCAGCTCTTGTATGTATGTATAAATAAATGAATCCTAAAAATAAAAAAGCTTTAAAAAAAAATAAAAGCTGCAAGATATAGTGCATGGCCTAAGCATTTAGTCCTTACATTGAAAGTGTTCAAAAAAGACATGCAATTAAAAATGTTGTTGATATAATATTTATTCATAAAGCATCACCGAACATTTATCAGACAACTTAAGTGCCAGGCTCTGTAGTTATTCCAAAAAAAAAAAAAAGAAAAGAAAAGTAAGCCACAGCTCTTATCCTCCAAAATTTAAAGCATGATAGGAGAGCAAACCAGTAAGCAAGGGATGTAGTGCATAGAGAAGGATGCTGACATATTGAGTATTATGAGAACAAAGAGGTTAGATTTAATCTAGAACTAGAAGGAAGGAAGAGACTGGAGGAGAAATTTTTATCAACTCTTTATAATCTGAGAGGGTTTTTCAGAAGAAAACGAGAGAAGTGCATTCAAGGCAGAGAGGGGAGACTGTGCAGAAGGAAGCATAAGAGACTTAATAAAAGTAAAAATGTATGTGTGTCTGGTTGAAACAAGAAAAGATATAGGATAGGGCAGCCTATAGAAACCAGACAATGATGAATCTTGAATGCCATGCCAACAAGTGTATGCCTGATTTTAAAATAAATAATAAATACTTAAATAATATACTATTAAATTATTAAATTAATCATGTTGGTGATATAAATAGATTTGCATTATTGAAGGATCTCTCACTTTAGTTAAAATATGAAAAATGAACTGAATAAGAAAAGGTGAAAGACAAAAATAGAATTTGAGAAATACACAGTAATCCAGGCAAGGTGACCGCGACTAGAAGACTTTCAATAAATGCTAATTGTATAAAACATCAATTTTAAAAATTTACATCATTCAAATCCAAGAACAGAGTCTCTATGATCTTCATTCTTTGGAAGTGGCCCACAATACAGTTGTCTATTCCAAAACATTTAAGACAGAGTCACCAAAGATTAGCCATTACTCAATAGTTTACCTGATAATGTGAATAAGGACAATTATAAAATACAGTTCTAGTCTTCCAGAAGAATATTATTTAACCAAAAAGTAACACAAATGGTATGTTAATAGATATAAAATATAACCATATACTAATAAAAATTATAATAAATTTTAAAATCTAGGTGGACTTTGAATTACTTTTTTTTTTTTTGAGGTAACATTTGTTTACAACTCTGTATATTGATGCAGAAGATCACACTTCTTTATGTGTATACTGTTACCACACCGTCTGCCACTAAGGTACCCATAGTCCTCCACCATAATCCACTGACCCCCTCCACACCTTGCTTTCCACCCTTTGAAACATGAAATGATTGTTATGGTCAGGGAGGCTTCATGAAGGAATTTTAATAAGCAGATTTAACCTATAAAACTAAATGATAATTTTCCTTATGTTCCCCAATCATTATACTGAGAGAATTTGGTCAGGTGGGGCCTGTAATATCAATAGTTTAAGGTAATATTAAGTAACTGCAGCTCTATTTGGCAATTTTAGGCAAACATCATGATAAACATAGTTGGGTATTTCTTGATCAATCATCTTAGTCACTTCAAAATACCAATTAGCCCTTGTAAATGTTAATAATATAAGCAATAAAGAACAGATGGCCTCATGATCAGAAAACAGCTGCTGTTTTTCTGTCAAACCTAAAGATGTGAGCAATGTTTCTAAACAAGGGCCCAGCAGAGAAATTGTGGTGATGAAATTCTCTGCTCCAGGCCCATGCCATATATCTTCTATCTAAAGCTGCTTAAAGGCATTTAGGGAGGTAAGGGCCATAATGGCGGTGATGATCTCCGCTGTGTGGAGCGCTCTGAGATAACAGGCGGGTCACCTGCTGCAGGCCTGCTAGCGAACTTGGGGGATAATCTCTTCAAAGCTCAGGATAAGCTGCCTGGCATCATTCAGTTCTCTGCACTTCGAATCTTCAAGAGCTTAGGAACCAGGCTGGAGAGACTCTTAATCTAAATGCACTCCAGTGTTCCACAGCAATGGGATCACCGCCATCACTGAAGACAAAAGGAGGATTTTCTAGAGTTTACATGGAATGGCCATTTGTGCCCTGTAGGCCGCTGCTCTGCAAGTTCATTCCCACTTGCTTGATCGTCTTTCATTCTTCTCTTTTACCATTTCCCAGCTTGCTCCTGTGCCAGTAGAAGCAAAGCAGAGAGGGGTTGTGTCAAATTCTTTAGTGATAAATTCAAACGATTATGTTAAAAGAATCTATTATGCATGGATGCCTTCTGAAATGTTTTTCCTTATATTTATCTGCAATAGACATGCCTATTATTTATTCTGAATAATTCATATAAGTTTATAGACTAAATTCTCAAATGACCATAAATATGATTGTTAAGCATCTAAAAGTACCTTTATATGACTCATGGTGCATTAGTATTGGCAGGGATTTTAGGCACACATTTGCAGTCGGATTAAAAACAAACTTTCAGATGCTTCTTTTGTCTTGCTTACAGCAGGGTCTTAGGTCCTACAGGAAGGTTATTTTGTTCCATTTATCTGGACCTATAGCAAATTTAAACCAAAGCAGTCTGGGGAAGTGAGCTTTCTGCGACCAGCATAGTGTTGTCCACAGTTAAACTGTTTTACATAGCTTCATACAATTTTGAAGATTTTCTCTCTGAGGATAGAAGAGAGAGGGTGGAGTGGGATTTGACTGCTCCTGTATACAAGAAAAAATGAATCCAGAGTGGATCTTGTTTTCACAGTTGTGGAAGCCTTCCAGGCTTTCTCCCTTTCCAAGCTATCAATAGTCTCATCACTCATCAATATGCGAAGCAGTTGTTTCAGAGATTGGCTAATTACATAACAAACTTAATTCCATTTCTTACTGGCTCATAGTCAGACCATATTCCCCAGCTTTGTAGGCAGTTTCACATGGACATGACCCAGAGTTCTAAGTAGTGAAAAACGAATGCAAACAATATGGACGTATTTCATGTTTGGCCCTTAAAAATCTACTATATGCAATCCTCACATTTTTATTAGTTGCTGGGATCAAGCAAATTGATGATCTTGAAACCTAATTGTTGAAAATCAAAGAGGCAAAAGATGTGAAAAGCTTAATTCCCTCATGATTGAGTTTTATTCTTTGTTAGCATAGTTCTAATTTTGGTCTGATTCTCCTTCCAGAACCATGGCCCTCATTCTAGGAATGGACTTAGCCCTAAAGTTTGGACTTTCTGAAGTCCCAAGAGTGTGGGGAACACTTGAGTGTTCAGTTATGTGTTTTCACGCAGTTAGGCCAGAACTCTAGCATCTCCCAGAACCTCACGACCTGTGTGGTAGCTTTCATCCTTGTAGAAAGCTTTCTCCACTAAGTCCTAAAAAGATTATTTTATTCATGTACAGCCCAATGTCTGGATGAAATCCTGTAATGAAGTAGTGAACATACCCATATACAACTGCCTCTATCCCCATGCCCCAGAAAAACCTTTCTGCTTCCTTTATGCCCTCCCCTACAAATTTCTACCACTCCAGCAACACCGAATTAATGCCTGCTGTTTAGAACTCAGTAAAATTGTTACTGTGTCTGGACTTCACCTCAATGCACTAAAATACTCACCAGATACTCTGAATATTACTGAAGCGCATCAGTTTACATTATTTTTATATTATTCTTTACTTCTCCATCACTAAAAGCAATTCATTTGTGTGATTCCAATTCTTTATTATTTTGCAAGATATATCCTTTCACAATTTTTGTGCATCTATTTGCAGGCAAGTTATAAGAATCACTTGAGGGTGTTTGTAATTTCAGTGGAAAATAATAGTTGTAAAATAACTGTTGTTTAAAATGTGGGGAAAGTGTGGTATAAACAATATGTTCAATTGGAAATCAAAAGAAAGTGGTTGGTTAAAGATGCTTCCCATAAAAGCAGGAACTATAGTGTCATTTCCTGGCATGATTTAACTTTAGTGTAATGGGAAAGAAAATAGCATTTCTGATATTTAGAAAAGAGTAAAGAAAACACCATAAATAAAATCTTGCAAGTTGAGTTTAAAAAAAAAAAATTTAAGTGATCATTTGTATCAAAAGGAACAAACTGTAACTATTGATATAAGCATATTTTTGTTAAAGTAATACATTAATATTATCAGACATATTTTTATAATGAATGTGTATCTTTTCCATAATGAAAATGATTTTACAGTCATATGTTGACACTAGAAAATCTTTTACAATAAAAACAAAGGAAAAACTATATAACATGTAAAATATACAATATTAGATTCCTTGAACAAATTTTATATACTTGAAATTTTGAAAACTCTTCCCAGTAAAAGTATTAACAATGGTTAGGTGTGTAAATAGCTATTTACACACTACAGTAGATCATCAGACTGTCTGGCATATTGGGCAAAATATGTATAGTACATATTGATTATTTGATAAAATCATATTAGAGGGACATTTAATGCATAGTGTTTAAAATAAAAACTGGCTTGAAAAAGTTAAAATTACCTGAATTTTTGCTATTTGTCTTTATGCTTGTAATAACATGTTTCAATTAGCTGATGATTTCCATAAAACTTTTTTTATTATATTTCAGAAATTGAATAAGATACTAAAACTGAAAAAGCAAGATGAGTATAACTTGCATTTTAGGTGTCTTAAAGATTAGTTTGAGAAAACTCAGCTAAATTGTATACTTTTGATGTCTCAGCTTTCAAGTCCGCCCAGACTCCAAGCTCTGGTCTAAATGCAAGGACATCGGATACCTCCATTTCAAAGCTTTTCATTTCTCAGGATGAGGTGTTCAATTTTGAAATGTAACATTCCAATTCTCTCATGATCAAATGGTTTTTGAAAAAGAACAGAAGCTTCTGAAACATTGTTATAACCAAAAAAAGGGGAAAATAACTACAAAAGAATAGATTCTTGCTTAACCAAAACTAAAAGGCAAAAGGACATATCCCAAATAGTTCCATCCAAGGACAAAACCAACAACAACAAAAAGAAACCCCAGAAACACTGCAAATAAAAGAAGTGTCCCAAACATGTGTGTCTGAAAGAACTAATGGTTCTGTAAATTTTATAACACAGCTAACTAAATATAAAGAAATAGAATCACTTCGTAATGGTAGTTGGGCAGAGTAGATATGAGCTCCTAAAAGAATACTAATATTATTGTAAATGTGTTAATAAGGAAATGAAATGTCTAATTCCAGTTAAAACACTGCAAAATTTATAGTAGGAAACAGTGACTCAGAGATGGCATGTGTGTTATTCATACACCAACACAAGTATTCATGCTTAGTGGACATATATGTAATATGTATTAGTAAACAAATGTAACATGCCTGTGCATATACATATGGATTTAATTAAATAGCATAAAATTAGTCAGTATTGCTCATTTGTTCCTCATTCAATCAGGAAAGGCTTTCTCCTCTGAGGTCGGTTCTGTGTAAGATACTAGGGATGCCATGAGCAATGCGACATGGGATTCCTTACTTATGCTTCCTAACAATCTATTAAGAAGGTAGATAACATTTCAAATTTAAAGTACAATAAGTTTTCAGATAATTAAAAGAAAGTATAGAGCCAAATAAAAACAGTGAAAAGAAAGGCATATGTGGAAGCAATCTCTGGGTCAATTATTGCTGAACCTAAACCCAAGTGCATTTTCTACACTAGCATAAAGAAAGCAATTATATAAAAGAAAGTCAACATTAAAATTTCCTGTCAAAGTATTGTAACTGTACATTGAACTGTAGTACAAATGAATTTTAATTAGTTAATAGAATTTGTAAAGTATTTTATAAGCAGGTATATTCAATATTTCACATGGATATATGTTCAAGGATCACTAAGGTTATTATCACTATTATTCTAATAATCTCCTTAAAAAATATAAATATTTCAATGACAAAAGCAGTGGTATCAGATTCTGGACTTCAGTGGTTCAGTGTGATTTTCAGAACAAGAATACATGGTATAAAGCTCATCTTCTCAATACTGAACTAAGACCTTCAGATTTATTAGCAGAAAGTCCATGAAGTCAGTAGGTAACTCAGACTCTTAACTCTTAATTTACCATTGTGTATGGGTCCTAAAGAGTATGCATTTGATAAATAAAAAGACAATAAATTCACAATATATAAAGGCTTTCTGCTCCAATCTATCTCCTTTATGTTTGAGTTAACATAGTAGAGTCCCTTCTCCTCTCAAGGCCAAAATCCAGAGTCATATCCCCTTCTCTTTTTACTTGAAGACAAAATGCTGACTCAATTGTTTAGTATTTATGTGAAAGCAAAAGATTATTTTATTATAATGAAGGGAATGTTTACAGTCAAATTTTAACCAGAACTAATAAATAACAGATGCATAGTTTCACATCTTTCTACTCATTTTGGCATAGACTTGTGAAGACTTAGCTTTTCAAAACTGGAGAGTCTCCTTTTATATCCACATGCAGCATCCAGTGCATATTTAGAGTGGTCTTTTCAGTCTGGTTGCCAGCTCCTTTAATTGTAGGTCAAACTCTTCTCTGAGTGCCTAAAGTCCAAGTTGGAAAATATTTCAAGTCACTTTAGACTCAAGAGCAGTTACCAAAGTGCAGCCCCAACTAACCAGAGATCTTATTAATAAGCAAATTCTCAGGCTCAACCCTTGACCTACTGAAATGGAAACTGAGGGTGGGGTCCAGCAACTAGTGTTTAAATAGACCCTACAAGTGACCAAGGATGGGATTTTCTTTTAAACAAGTGATCCAAATGAGTCACAAGTGAGTCACATACTCACTCTCCCTCACATTCAAATTCTATACTTTCCTTCTACAGCTGGTCAGCCATGTGCCCAGGAAGAAAGGAAAAGAGACTTGAATAGACAGTTATCAATCAATACAACTCTCCTTTGATAGTCTTTCCAGAATTGTTCCTTCCCAACATTTACTTTGTACCTTATCTTTCTCAGACAAAATGCATCATGAATTACCATGATGCTATTAATCAATAATGTTCTAAAACTTAACTATTTAGATATCTTCTATGATTCCAAATCATCACACGATCATTAGCAGGTGGAACAATTTCTCTCTGAACAGATGCAACAGGTATGGAAGACAGTAAGCATCAAGTTAGAAATCAGGACATTAATCTTCAGAGAATCCAATTGTCTCCTTACTCTTTCATAAATCATCTTCAGTTGAAATGTGTGCATGTGTGCATGTGTGTGTGTATGTATATACATACATATAGACAGTAACCTGTATATATATATTTTTTCTTACTGCAATTAATTTTAAAATCTTCTACTAAAATTTAAGAAGTGATTCTCCTTAGAAAACATGACTATAAATTGGAAAAAAATGCTAAATCGCCACAAAACTATATCTTTAATATGAATAAACTAACAAAAGTATATAGCATTACTATTTTTGAAGGTAATTACATGAAATAATAGAACAAAATCTATTTTTATATTTTTTATTTTATATAAATAAATATGTATAAATTCTTCCACTGGAGATGTTTAAAGTTTCTCATCCTTCCCCTTATTGTCTCCTCACCATAAAGTGAATGGAAATGCTCTCTGCTCTGAGTAAACTTTTAATCTGCCCACTGGTCAAAACAGGTACCAACTAAGTTCCAGAGGTGTCTTTGGCATTGGAAAAGAATCTCCATGGACTTTAAGTAGTAAAAGGGTTGAGATTATTCTATTTTTTTCTCCCAAACCACTATTTCATCCTTTTCACTGCTATATAGCATTTTGTTAAATATACATTCCACAATTTCTTTATATATCCATCTTGTGAAGGACAATTAGGTTGGTGCCAATATATGGCAATTGTGTACAGTGCCACTATGACCTAACATACATAAAATCTTTTATATTAGAGTTTTTGTATTTTTAGGCTAATTACCTATTTACGTAAAATAAGTCAGAAAGTGAAAGATAAGTATTAGATGACTTCAGTTGTCTGTGAAACGTAAATAACAAAAACAAAAAAATGCATAGGCAAAATAGATCAGGAATAAGTTTTAGACTTAGTGAAGAAATTTTATGGTTACCAGAGAGAACAGCTAGGAGGGAGGAGATGAGCAAGAAAAGCAGAGGGAATGTTGGCAGGGGTGGTTTGGTGAAGGAATGGAACATGAGCATATAGGAATGGCAAAAATGTAACCCTAAAAATGAAAAGAAAAATAAAAAATGATTGCAAGTTAGGGATTGCTCTCTAGTAAATTTCAATTAGGCCTTGAAAATCACAACTTCTATATAAATAATATGGAGAAACTTTGCGGTCTCCAGTGACTTCTCATTCACAATTTATTTCTCCTTCTAAGAGTACACAGGGATTGACACATTTGTATCTGTTTTAATTTTAATTCACATATTGATTGCACAAGAGTTTCCGTCTCTTCTGTTCTATAGGTGAGTGCATTCAAGCATTGTGACATTTATAAGATGTAGCCCTTTAGGGATAACAGTAGTGAATCAATGAGGGGTGAAGCTTTCTTATGCTTCATACTCTTCACTTTCTCAGATATACTTTAAGGATAAAGCCCAGTGTTCTGGTGAACTCTGGGGTACACAATAACAGAGTACGCAGAGAAAATCTGGGGGTACACAATCCCAGAGTATGCATGAGAAAAGTCTGCATGCATCATAAAAACAATCAGACCGGGGTTCTCCTAGATACTTCACCACAAGTGTTAGTATTAAGAAAAAAGGCCTGTGACACTTAAGTTGGCTAAGGTAAGAGAAGGGAATGAGAAAGCTATAGTAATATGTAAGAAAGTATTTAACTAAGACTAGAAAATGTTTAAAAGTACAGTTATAGGAATATGCTATAATTTTGTAAACAAAGCATACGCATAACATCATATAAGTATAAATATATTTTAATTTTTATGTTCATATACTTGAGTCAATTCAGCTTTGTGCTGATACCAAGTCCATGTATTTGTGGTAGCTGGTGGAAAAAAATAACAAAAATATATAAAAACCTGTTTTCAAGGTGGGGCAAATGCTGAAAATAAAAGAAACTTTTTAGTTTATTTAAAAGTGTCTGATGAAAAGAATAGTTAATATCCAATATATAGTTGTAATTATTATATAGTTGTTTTATATACCTTTATGTATAATTGGAACCATAATTTAAGTCTTTTTTAACTAAACTCCATTAGTTGTGAGGTTTTAATTATTTATTTAGGTGTTTATATAACTTAGTGTAATCTTCTCAAAGGAAATTGTTAAGTAAGAAATAACTATAGGCTGTCTAAAAATGCCCTTAGCCAATAGAATAAAGTAGTATCATGTAGTGTGTGATTACCTATTTGCATGGAATCCACAATGTATTTATATTGAATAATCCTTTTTGAGAGTCATTAAAAATATTATTCAAAATATCTACTGGGAAGTAAACCTTAATTGTTTTTTTTAACATTATTTAAAAGAAACATATTTGATCAATTAAATTTCCTTTGGTGATGATTATTTACTAAAAAATACCAGGAACTATAGACCAAAGTTCTAGCTTTAACTCATAAATATATAACCTATCAAGAATTTTCTGGTAAATGCCTAAAAACTGATTTAAGAAAACCAATTTCCAGAAAAAAAACTACTGTGCCTCAAAAGGGTTAGCATTCAAGTTATCCTGTTTCAAAGTCCTACTCCTGTTTCAAAGTCATTTCTCTCTGTTTGTAATAAAAGACATACCGTCATTCAGCTCACATTTTACTACCATGCAAAAACCTCTAGAATGCCAAACAAAGGATAATTTTTACAGCTTCATTAAAAGAAATGTCATAGAAGTATACTCCAATAATTTTCATTAAGAGATACATACTCAATACATTTGCTTTTTATTATCAAAGTTTCTATTTATTATGCCTTGATCAAGTGTACACTACTAATAATGATTATAATAATATGAACATGAGCTTTAAAAAACATTTAGAGTTAATGGCCACAGGAAGCTAATAGAAACAATTAAATTTTCAATTCACATATTTCTTGATGCATAGAAAAATGATAGATGAGCTATAAACACGTGCAAGTAAAGGGATATTATTTTAGGATAAAAGTCTGTGAAGGAATTTGGAATCAAAATAAAAGCTCAAGGAGGAAAAAAACAAGTAAAATATCCCAACTCTTTTTTTTTTTCTATTTTTGGCATAGAAGACTTGGGGTGTAGACCAGAGGTGCAGGGAGTAAGAGAATTCACCAGAGACAGAGCAGGAACCAGAACAGGGGGATCTGCTGAAATACACTGCTGAGAGGAGCAGTGGGCAAAACAGAAGATGTCTGCTGTCCCCTGCGGTTATATCCCTGCCCAGGGATCGAACTCAGGCATTAGCAAAGACAGAACTCAGGCATTAGTGGTGATAATGCTGAGACCTAAACTTTAGGCCACCAGGAAGGCCCCAAGTATTGTGTAAATGAATAGTGGGAAATATCAAATCACAAAGGTGTTTGTGTTCTATTTGATGCACTTAAAATAATGCAAAGACTTTATTTTTATATCTCAATATTTAGTGTTCTCTGATAATTATACTCTTTGAAATTAAGCTTAAAAATTTTAATGTATTAACTTAACAATAAAGAAGGAGTTAAAAAGAATTCAACATTCCTCTAGGGAGTATGTAAACACAAAATTATTTGAGGACCATTTTCCTATATTATTCTAAATTATTTAGGCTCTAACTTATTCACCATTTGTTCACTCATCCAATTAAACTTATACAAGAACTAGTAAATATCAGTTATGGGCTAAATGTGAGGGTTTGGGAGTATGAGGTGACCTAGATATAAAGTAAGTATTCTTCAAAATCAAAGGGTTCACAATTTGGTGAGGAAAATAATAAGAAATGTTGTTAATACATTAGTGATATGATGATAATAATACAATCTTCTAAGGAAACCAAAAGAAGGACATCAAAGTCAGGCTGTGGTAAGTCAGCAGTCAGAAAAGAAATCCAGATTTCACATGTTGTATGAAGTTCCTTTAACTAAATATTAAAATATTATTAAAAATTAGCCAGGTGAAATGCACATCTGCACGTTGCAAGACAGATAGATAATGGAAACTGATCCAGCTAGAAAAAGTAAGGAGGAGATGAATGGGGTAATAGAATAGAAATTTGAGATATTTATTTGTCAGTTACCACTATTTCTTCTCCATGCCCTGTCCCAGCAGCACCTTCCACTCAAAACATGAACACTGGGGCCTCCCTGGTGGGGCAAGGGGTTAAGCACCGCACTATGAAGTTTCCGCAGCCACTGCAGCACAAGTTCGATCCCCAGCCAGGGTGGTGACCCACATGGCACAACAGACCTCTCCTGTCTCGCCTACTGCTCCTTTCAGCAATGTACTTCACTTAATCTGCCTGTACTGTTCCCGCTCCGTCTCTGGTGAATCCTCTCACACCTTCCCCCCACCCACATGCACGCCTCTGTCCTATTCTATAGTTGTGTATGCATAAATAAATAAATCTTTAAAAAAAAAAAAGAAAAAGAATCATGAAGACTCAGTCACCCAGAAAGGAATTGCTAGGCTGAAGTCAGAAAAAATGTGCATCAGATACTTAGCTGTCAACCTCAAATAGTGATAAGAACATAAATTAGAATAGATTGGAAAGATGTCCTCAAAGAGCCACCTCAAAAAGAATGAACAGTTTCCAACTTGGGAGAAAATCATATCTGGAGATGAGGAGAGGAGTTGAATGTATTACAGGATCCACAGTTCTTTGCCTCACTCTGAGACAACCAAGAGACACAGAAATATGATGAAGTCATTTACTACTTCTTCACGTATGTTGATATAGCAGAATGTGGGTGCGAGGAATGATAATTCTTTACATCTCTACTCACCAATGCACTGTTTGACACAGCAGGGTGAGGAGTTGTAGGAAGGGTGATGTGACAAGTTCAGGAACACAGTCAGAGAAAGACTAGCCAAATTCTCTCTACACCCTCAATGAAGTGGGAAGAGCACTGAATTTCCAAAGACCCTGGATATGATGAAGCTAGTAGAGAAAAAGATTCTCTGAGACTTGCTCATGGTTACCACAGCTGAAATAAAGGCATTGCGCAGCCAACTGGGAAGCAACTGGTTTCCATTGGGGATCTAAGTAGCTTTGGCCACCAGTTCCCAGGATCTGAGATGGAGGTTCCACCAGTATCCCTAGGGGAGGCCACCTGGAAGCTGTGCATATCAGGGCTCACGCACAATGTTCCACCTCCCATGCCTCCTCCCCTCTGTGGCCCTCAAATAACTTACTAAGAAATGTGATCAGGGAGATGATACAGGCAACAGCCTGATTATGATTGTATTTGAAACCTTCATTGACTGAAAAATTGGATGGTTTTTGTAGAGCAACCTGGGAAATGTCTTGATAAAGTTGTCTGTCATTATGCAGACTGAGTTCCAAGAGTCAGAAAATCAAATTGAGTTACTGAAATAAAGAAAGTTACATTTTTGCACATCAGAGTTTGTAAGTTGGATATTTATAGCTTCCACACATGAAAGGCCCAGTGTGTCAGACTAAGGAGTTTGGATTTTGTCCTGAAGGCAAAGGGAAGCAATTGGAGAATCTTAAACAGAAAAATGAGAGAAGCAGATCTGAATTTTATAGAACTCATCCTAACAGCAGTGTGGAGAATGGATTAGTGAATTAGGGGATGGAGATGTAGAAAAGCAGAGGAAGAGAGCCTGGCAAAGGGACTTTTGACCTAAGCACGGAAAGATATAACAGAGCTCAGGAAAAAGCTGTAACAGTGGAAATGGAAAGGAGAAGATTCATTTTGGAATGTTTAAATCACAGATGACTCCTCCCTGCTTTCTCCATTCAACCTCAACAGTTGTGTCCTTGGGGCAGATTCTGATCTCAGTGCCACCATCCCCATTTAATTTCATTTGTTGCTCCTCTGCTGGCCCCAATGGTCCTTGTGTATGTGTCCATTAGCACTCACATTTTGTTTTAATTTGTTTTACTTCTATTACATAACAAGTGTTAACACCTACTACACACATTCATGCTATTTACATATAATTATATATATTCACTGACCATATGCCAGAGCTAATGTCTGAAAATAAAGTATTTCCAAACTAAAATGATATAATTTAAGCAGTATTGGCTGATTAAATATATCTTTCTAGCCCTAAAGGTAACTACTGTTTCTATAAAAACTTCCAACAGAATAGTGTATGAGTGAAATATAGTCTCTGAGAACAGAATTCCTTTGCTTAAATCCCAACTATTAACTGTTAGCCCTGCGTATATAAGTTAAGCTCTGTGACCTATTAGCCCCATGATCTTCAGCATGTCTGAACTCACTGTCTTACTATCTGTAAAATAGAGGTGATACTGGTGCTTACTACATACAGAAGGCACTTATCACAGGGCCTAGAGTGAAGAAACAAACAAAAATGCTAAAATTTGGTGACAAATGTGACATTTCTTAAATGTATTTAAGCTTATAAGCTGCAATTGGCCACAAGTTCTCACCAAAATCAGTCTTAGGCTAATATATATTTAAACAAGGTCACCTTTATATTAAAATCTACAAGCACAAAGGTGTACCTCTATATGTACTTATTCAACTATAAGTACACATAATTTACAAGTTTTACATTAGTCTTCACTTTGTTTTGGTCACATACATGTATCTATCTCTGCAGACATCTATCTTTAGACTAAATCTAAAATATTTTTAGGAGGGTAGGATGGAAGTTGTTATATTTTATGTGTAGTTGAATTCAACTGTAAGCATTCAATTTACAATAATAGTAAAGACTAGATAAGAAATAATACAAATAGAAAGAAGACTCTTGCCAGTTGGGTTATTTCTGCTGAGCAGAATGTTTATTTTTTCATAGAACAAATGAGAAGTTTTCCAGATGGTTTATCTGAAGTATTTTTCTCTCCTTTAGGCAGAGGATAAATTAGAAGTGTTAGGAAAAGGTCATTCCCACCTCTACAAGAAGCACATTTTCATAATTAAAAGAACAAAAGTTCAACCACACATAAAGTGATCTCTACTCAATATATGAGTTGCATTTGTATAATGCAGGTAATTGTTTAATTTGAAGTTTGTCAAAAATATTTTAAAGCAAATAATCACCTTTTTTGGCCTTTTCTTTGTTAGAAACACCAATCTTCATCATAACACTAGCAGAAGAAATGCATTACGCTAATTTGTCAACAACAGAAAATAGAGTTTTTTTTTTTTTTTTTCAACTCACTAGCTAAAAACATCTAGGTGGGCGCATGATTTGTCACATAACAACACATTGTCAGGGTATTATCAAGAGAAGAGGGGTTTTGTCTCTGGTACAGTATCTTCAGATTAGGTAAACAATTTATTTCTAACTCAAGTCTCTCGAGACGGTGAAGAGGGAAGAATTTAATATTGAGTTTTGCAGGAGAGATTTTATCACTTGTCAAATTAAGATAGCTACCTTTGTGAGATGGAAAATGAATCAGAAAACAAAGCTGAGACTCCAGCAGAAACTCATCTCGATTCTGGGAAGGTCTGCAGAGTGCCCTTCTGTCTGCAGTTCCACAGGACCGAGCACTCTGAAGTCAGAGGAGAACGGGCTCTCCACCTGCCAGGCAAGCAGCAGCAAAGCCTCCATCTGGCCTCAATCTTACAGACCTACTAAAATCTTGTGTTCTGGCCATGAACACATTGTAGACTTCTGGTTCTGGTCATGCAGTTCAGCAAAAGAAGCGAGGAGTCATTACCAGCAATACTGCACACAACAGGATGATTGTAATAGACACAAATTCTTTTTTTATATAATCATAAGGCAGCTGCAATTTTTAATAATAAGATAGCGTGGAGACATTTCTTTGGTTGTGTCTAATTTTTTTCACGGGGTCTTATGCACTAGAAGTAAATCTCATTTTGGGTGGAGAACTTACTTATGGTTTAAAGGGGAAGCAGAGTCAATTGTGGTGGAAGATAATTTAGGTTATCTTCATCACCTCAAAAAAGAATACATAGTACCATCATCTATGGCCTCTATTAAATTTGAAACTTGCTCAGTGAAATTAAGTTTCTAATGTAAGTTACTATCAGTGTACCAATTCATTAACATGATAGATGAGCAGAATTATTTAGTCTACATTAGGAAAGTCTAATCTGTTTCTCATTATGAAAGGTTTCCTTCTCTCCCTGCTATGGAGCACATGAGAAATTTATCGGAATTCTTTTATAATTCTTGCTATATTAAAAGAGTAAACAATATAATTGTAATATTTAAGTCCACATAATCTAGGGGAATTTTAAAAACTATTATCATGTCATGAATATGTTTGAATATAAACAGGTCAATAAAAAGACTCCATAAGCTCCATTGCACTAGTCTAGCTAGAAAGTGATCAAATCAATTCTCTTAGTTATTTAGCTTTTTGAGTAAAATATGTACTTCTTTTTACATTTGAGAAAAAAATGTCTTTTCAATATTTCCCTAACTTTCCTTGTTTCTCCTTTATACACAAAATGGGAGAAATTGGAGCTACTAAACTTTCCAAATAATTTGGCGTAAGCAGAGCCAGCCTGTGGTTGTCCTTATGTGTGTGGGGAGAAATCATCTCAAGAGCTTTTCTGAGTCCAAGTTCTGGGCTTTCTGTAGAGAGCAATATGGCTGCGTACTGTTACCCAGCAGGCGCCACAGTGGCAGCACTCACCCTGAGAGAGGAGGCCCAGCCTCACAGTCTCTGCCCAAAAGGCATTTGAGAGAACTTTTCTCTGGGAAAGATTTTATTTTTCAATTCTTGAATTGCATGTATTTTATTTCTTCACTTACAGGGAAGGGTGCAGGTAAAGAACATTGGAGGGGAAAATGGGTGGGGCTGTTTCTCCATACTCACACGCCGCCAGCTGCAGCTCCACATGCGTTTGTTTGCATGTGTTTAATAAACTATTTCATTTGAAGAAAGTGTTCCCCAGTTGATAAAACAAACATTTTAGCTCTTCCATATTGAATTTCAGAATCAGATATGTGCCAAAATTACCAGTGTTACATATCAACGTTCTTAGTGAGAAAAAAAAGGCGATCCCAGTGTTGAAATCTTAATACTATTGCGTTAGAGTTTAAGGTGGGTCAGTCTACTTTTTGACTAGGGTTTGCAAGAAAAATGTTCTTTGTTCCCACTGGTTTGCTACTTCACTTACTATATAATTTAGAGTAGGCTACATGAAATACATATCCTATGAAAGTTAATACAATTAGGTTCTTAATTTTTTTTAATGTTAGAAATACTTGTGATAATTTAAAAAAAAAGAAAGTTCCAATAATTAAAATTTTATCTAGAAGTACAGATGAAGCACTATCCTAGAATTTTATTTTAGGATAGCTCTCATGTCTTACCAAAAGTACTCATTATTTATTGAACTTGTAATTGTTGTCCTAGGAAAATTGTCCTTATGGAGAATTTAAAGGTCAGCATAATGAAGGTAAAATAGCTGTAAAAGTTCCAGAATGTGTCCTCCAACTTTTTCAGAAGACCTGTGACACTTGGGATGCTCTCTGTAAACACCACAGAAGACTTTCATGTTTGATGGTCTCATATGAAGGTGGAATAATTTCACTGGCAAAAAAGTAAATATATATTCCATGCCAAACAATTTATCACAACAAAAGCCATACACTTCCATTAAAATAATAAGCTGTTGGTTATATCAAAATTTTTCAGTTTTAAAATATAATTTGTTTTGTCAAGTGCTAAGATGCAGTAGTAGTAAATAGTAACTATCAACAAAACTGAAAGAATTAAAAATGATTGGAGGAAGATTTCAATTTTAGTTATTTAAGTATCAGAAAAAAGCCACAAAAATTCAATTTTTTTTCTGGAGAGAAGCTAGTTCAATTCATGAAGTGTTGGTGTTCCTTAAGGAATTACTTTGAGAAACATGAATCAAAACTATGTACCATGTTTCATAAAGCAAGTAAGTCCTACAGAAACGAACAACCCACTCAGTGACACCCTGTTACTAGAAGTTAGTTGGAACCCAGATTTCCACCTGGCAGTATAGCTAACTTACTTCCCCCACCCTTCCATGCCAGAAATCATTCTATACAGACTTGTAATGAGATATTTAAATCCTCCATCCCAGCCTCTGGAATTTAGTTTCACTTGCTACCTTTCAGGCTCACACTTCATGTTTCAATACTGCTGTACTGATTTGATACTCCCATAAGAAATATTTCACACCTCTCTGCCTTTGGTTATGCCTCTTTCTTGTCTTGGCTCCTGCAACACATAATTCAAAATTCAGCACTGGCATCTCTCCTCAAGGAAACTTTTCATAGTATCTTCCAATAGGACTGACTGTCTCTTTTTATTTTTTGTTTTAATTGTAGCTTTTGTTGTTGAGGTAGTGTTGGTTTAAAATAATGTATATGACTTAGAGATATGGGTTCATAACTCTTCAGATATGTGGTACCACACAACACCTACCACCAAAATACCCATAATCCTCTATCAGTAATCTCCCTTTCCCTTTTGCTTCCTGCCCAACACACTTCCCTTCTAGTAGCCTCAATTCTACAGTCAGATTTCTAGGATTTGTTTTGGTTTAGCTTTGTTATGTTCCCTTATTTTGTTTATTTATACTTCACATATGAGTGTAATCATTTGGTGTTTGTCCTCTTTGTGATATATTTTGCTCAGCATAATCCCCTCCAGTTCTATCCATGTTGCTACAAATGGCAAGATATGATCATTTTTTGTAGCTGAGCAATATTCCATTCTGTATACATACCACATCTTTTTTTTTATTAATATAAATTTTTTTAAATTTACATATTCTTGCCATCAATTGTAATCCCCATGTATTCCCCATCACCATCTCACCAGTGCACCATCACCTCAGTCCCTCATGCTCCCGTCTTGCCTCAACCCTCACCCTCCCCTCCCCACCAAGTGTCCCCAGTCTGTCCTTGTCTCCTCATTTTTGGTTTTTGTGTCTTTATCGCTGTTATTATTATTATTATTGATCTTATTCCTTTCCTTGATCCTTATTTAGTGGCCTTATGTTCCTCCTAACGGAGGAACCATCTGGTATTTTTCTTTTGCCTTCTGACTTACTTCACTGAGCATAATCCCCTCCAGATCCATCCATGTTCCTATGAACGAGTCTAGCTTTTCATTTCTGATTGCTGAGTCATATTCCATCATGTATATGTACCACAGCTTCCCAATCCACTCATCTGTTTCTGGGCATTTAGGTTGATTCCAGGTCTTACCTATTGTAAGGAGTGCTGCTATAAACATAGGGGTGCAGGTATTCTTTAGAATCAGTGTATTTGTGTCTTTTGCATACCACATCTTCTTAATCAGCTCATCTGCCGTAGGACACTTAGATTGTTTCCATAACTTTGCCATTATACATAGTGCAGTGATAGAAACAGGAGTTCCTATATCCCTCCAAACTGGTGTTTTTGCATTTTTTGGGTGGACACCTAAGACTTAGGACTGCTGAATCATATGATAGATCTATTTTTAATAGATTTCATGATAGATCTATTTTTAAAGAAACCTTAAACAACGGAAGAAAATATTTTCACAACATATAGCCCACAAAGTCCTAATATCTGAGATCTACAAAGAGCTCATACAATTAAACCAAAATAAAACAAAAGACCCATTTTAAAAAATGGACAAAAGATCTAAATAAATCCTTCTCTAACAAAGACATAGATGACCTACAGGTATATGAAAAAAATGTTTAACATCAATTATCAGAGAAATGCAAACCAAAACCACAATGAGACACTGCCTTTAACTTGTAAGAATGAGCCATATTAAAAAGACCAGAAACAATCACAGTATTGGCTAGGATATGGAGAAGAAGGAATCCCCTATACTATTGGTAATAATGCAGACTTATTCAGTGCTTATGAAAAGCGTTTTGTCTTTTTCTGTTAACTTTTGTAGCTCTCACTGCCTTTCCTTTTACATCTTTGTTATCTAGTACTAGTCAACAACATTTTTGTGTATCAAGATTTTACCCTACTCAAATCAGTATGACAGTAAGAGAACTCCTATCAAAAAGGCCATGCAAGATAATAAGCAAAGTTACCAAATTTTCATGGCTTCTGACAGAATATATGAGACTCCTGGGTCAGAGGAAAATAATTCATTAACCATAACAATAGTAGTAGCCAGAGTATTAGCATAATCCCAGTAGTTCCCTAAAACCCAAATTCATAAGATATTATAAGTGGCAGGTGGAGCCCCCAAATACAAGAAGGTCTTCCACAGGAGAAGAGCCCTGTGCTCAGTGAACTTGCCACTTTTAGAACAAATATTTAAGAAGACTATATTTTATCTGCAAAGAAACCAAATACACTGCAGGACTGTGTAGCAGATTCATACAGGGACTTATCTCATTTCTTAGATTTTTTTTTTTTTTTAATTCTGAGAAGTAGCTCAAGTGGAAACACAGGGCTGTGCAATTCTGATATGTACAGTGAGATGTGGAAGAGGGTCCAGCACCAACTGTTTCCCAGTATTGTGTTATTGCTGGTCTCAGATGGAATGGAATAAAGTAAAAATTTTTACTAACTATGATGTTAAGGTTTTTTATTAGAGAGAATGTATTTTCAAGATGTTTCCTCCTATTCTTTTCCAAGAAATTTATCAGGAAGAAATACCAAATCTATTTAAATACTACTGCTGCATCTATTGAAATAACTATGTGATTGCCCTTTTTAGGTTACTATGTAGTCAGTATCCTCATATTTGTAAGACAAATATTTCATGAAAATGTGTTTCAATGTATATGCCTGGATCCACTGAATATTTAACTTAAATTTTTGTGTCTATGTTTAAAATAAATTTGACTTATACTTTTCTTTGACTGTCAATTGCTCTAGAAACTAAGTTTCTACTAGTCTTAAAGATGAGTTAGACAACTTTATCTTTGCAGTTTTGCAGAGCATCCTATCCGATCTTTAAAGTTGGAAGAGCACATCTATACAAATACGCTGATGTGAGTTTGGGGTGAGTGTGCAGTCTTGGTTTGTTGGGATTTTGTTTGATTTGGGAATTTTCTTTGATTTGTTTGGATTCTTCTTGCTAAGGAGCTCTGATAAGTATTTCATATCCTTTAATAGTTATTAATAATTTAAGTTTAATCTTTCTCCCTGTATAATTTTATCTACTCTAAATTTAGAATTTTTAGAAATGAGCAGAATTTTTAAAATATCTTTTATCATTGCTTTTTCACCTTTTCTTATAACTTAGGTGCTATTATTTTTATTCTCTATACCACTGAGTTCTGCTCTTAATTTATTCTGTTGCCTTTTTCCTAAAGGTTTATATTGCATGTTTAGCTTGTTTTTAGTTATTCTTTGTGTATATATAAAGCTATTAGTTTATCTCTAAATACTGGTTTAGTCATGTTTATCTCTTACAGAAAAATAATGCATTGGTGTACAAATGTAAGTATTTTTCTGTTTATGGTTTTCTCTTTTTCTAAAACATTAGGAGATTTTAGTTTCTTAACCTAAAGACTTTTTTTTTATTTTGTCACTTTGATGTTGTTACTTATATTTTAATGTTGTTAAATTACTGCCCTAAAATACAGACTATAAGATAGTGGTTCTTTCTTACTAAAATTTCCTTTGTGGTCAGAGAAGTAGTTAATTCAATATTAGATCAAAAATAAAAAATTCTTTGTCAAGTATGAAGTTATTTTTATTAATAAAGATTGGCACACAATTAACTACACTATAAACTTCAGCATATTAAATCCATTTTTGTCTGTTTGATTTTTTAAATATACAGATATGTTAAAAAACATTCAAATATTTATGTATTTGATCTGTCTTACACCAAAAGATATTTTTGTAGGCACCTTTAAGTTCATGACCATTGTTTAAACCAATGCTATTTTCCTGAACTGGAAAATCTAATAATATCCATTTCAAATGGAAAAATATAGAGGAAAGATTATGTTCCATAATTTTAAGGACCATAATATGCAGCTTTTAAAAGTGTTCTTTATATTTTCCTTTTCTTTCTTAATATAATGCTATTGTTTATGTTAATCAATATAATATAGATGGCACCATTTCCCAAGTTCATTCCGTATGTGCACATGGCAAAGAGAGAGATTCTGAAAGCAATTTAAGAGTTAAGTTCAATACCATAACTATCACAGAATTTCGAATAGTCCACAACACTCCATTGTGACACCTTATATTCATTTCCAAAGACTATATCCTCCTCCACTGTAGTTATCACTGTAAAAGAATCTTTCGAGTGCTCTTATCAAGGTTTCTATATGCTTGTTCTGATGGCTTTGAACAATAGTGGCAATTTGTAATACAGTAGCTTCTCTCTCCAATACTCAGAAAAATCAAAGCATACAAAACTATTTCTCCTGATGCAGTTTAAGATCAAATGAAAGAAAAAAGAATCTGGTCCAGTCTAGGAAGACTACTCTTTACCTCGCAAATGTTTAGTAGAAAAAAAGTTTTTGAGATTTATTTCTATGTGTGTTTTGTTATATAAAGAAACGAGAAAAATACATAATTTTTCCCACTTCAATATCTCATGGCATGTTTATTTGGAGACTTTAAAAAAAAGTCTTTTTTTAAGAAGACTCTGAATTAATTACATATGACAGATCTCATTTGAAATCTACTATAGTCAAATATTTGATTTTATGATTTTAGAGTATATTTCTTCACTTCCCCCATACAAAATACATCAAAAGTTACAGAAACCTGGAACAAGTATAAATCACATATTGCAAGTTTTTTTTCCTAAAGATTACATCATCTCTGATTAGTAAATGTACATAAAATAGGAATATTAAATAACTGGGATTTCAGTCATCTGAAGGAACTAAATTACTGTCACCTCCAAAAATCTGTTCTTGCTAGAATTTTGAAGATCTACAAGTCACAAACATGTAAACTCAGTTTAATAGACAAGATCAGTCAATGAAAAAGTATTTACCAGTAATTACTATTCACTTAGCAAGTAATTGAGTACCTGCCATATGCCAGGTAATAAAAAGCTACAAAATTCTCCCAGACCACAGAGAGTACTCGCTCTGGTATAGGCATGGGCCTGGCACTGAATGGCATGAACACACTCATAGGTGCAGGAGGGTGACTGATTAATAATCAAGGCTCTCTTTTTGAATCCAATAATGTCTTTCTTTTTGTAAGCCTTTTCCTATCCCTCCAACACCACATAGGAATAGCAAGGGCTCTCCTCCCCTTCGATTTTAGATCAAGAAAGTGATAGGGGAAGGGTTTATAATCAAAAGAAACCTTGATCAAATATCACCAAAAGTCAAATGCATACCATAAATAATGGCCTGGAAACATTTAGTGATGACATAAGAGTCAGCATTATTAGTTTGTTACTTTGTTTTTCATCCTAGATTTGATCAAACTTCCTCCAGCTTAAAAATAAATCGACTAGTTTAAAGATAGCAGGAGAGTTGTAACCAATTGGGATGTCTGAGAAGCTGCTAAGAATACCCTTCACATCTTAACGAAAGGTTCATTGTGGTTACAAAAGGTTGTGGAAGGTGGTAAAGCCACCATCCATATTTGGAGGATCTTAAGACAGGTTGATCAGAACCCTAGTTTCCTCCTAGATCATTGAAAGGTAAAGGTAATGCTTTCTTAGAAAATCTCCATGTCACTAGAGTCAGAATTTAAAGTAGCAACAAAGACACAGCATGACATGCCAGGTGTAGAGAGCCTGAGGCAGAACTCAGTGCATCCCGCTGCATGAAAAAACTTTGGAAAGCAACCAGTTTTCTGTGCCCTCAAGAAGGAAACCAAGTTGAGAGTGAAAGAGTGTGTGTAAGTAGATCTGGAGTGATTTATCTGGGGAAGTCACAAAATGATACCACAGAGAAACATGGCATGAGTCAGAGACCAGAAAATGATAATGTAGACTCAGGGGATATCAATAAGGAAATGCAACCAATTGATTGGACCAGATTCTGTAGCCCTACCTCCTCAGTCCCTTTTCCATCACTTCCCATTCCACAATGCTAACATTAAATATCCACTTAGGTGTCTTAGTGCAGCCAATAAAAGAAGGGGAAAAATTACTAAGTGAGTGAGTTTTAAACTGAAGTAATAGACAAAACCTAGAATATATTGCTTTTTCTTTCTTTCTGCCCCACATGAGGTCTTAAAATAGAAACAAAGTTGAGTTATAAAATAGAACTTTAGACACCTCTAAGATTTGTGGGGATTTAGAGAGTTAAATGAGAAGAGTTTTTCAACATGATTAAAAGGGTGTCTGCTGCCAAAAACTGTGAAGGGTCTGAAATGTTACTCTTCTTCCAAGTGAGTTTGCCAGTTATGTGGACAATCATGTGGATGCTGACAGAAGACACAAGACTTTTAGGTCAGTGATGGAAGGACCACAGAGTACTCACAGCAAAAACAGTGACCAGAATATCAGCTTTTTGGGATGCTATTTCCCTGATCCCCAGTTTCCACAGGGTAAAAAGAATAAGGTCAAAATGACACCAGTAATGGGACGCATTACAAGAGCACAACTTTGAATTTAGGAAACCCACTTTTATAATGAGCAGTAAGTATGCCTGCTCTTTGTTCTGGAGGAAGATACTATCTTTGTTCTCTCGGACAGTTCACTATTAATCATCCTGAGAGATGGTTCAGAAAAAAAAAAAAAAAGGTGATCAGTGCCTTGCTCCCAGGATGTCCAGAACCCTGACTGTTACTGTAATTATTACTACTATTAGAAAGCAGTTAATGATCTACCTACCATATCAATACTTCCTGCATGTACTATGCTATCAATCTAAAAAGTTTTCATTAAGTCAGCACATTTAATAAATCAAAATGTCAAACTGAACAACTGTGTCATAAGAATAATTTTTTAAAACTACTAAAGACTTTTAAAAATCCATGAAAATCAGGTTTTCCCATAGGAATAAAAATGCTTATATAATCTTAGATCCTTCTTTGAAAGTAAGAAAAGAGAAGTTTTAGATATTAGCTTCATTTTGATGAAGGTAAGATAATACCATATTTAAAACTGGTTAGTCATTATTTTAGAATAATACCCCATATAGTTTGTCTACGATATAGATTTATATATCTACTCATCCCATCTTTGCTGAATGTTTTGACAACATGTTTCTCAGTTTAATGGTCAAAGAAACTACAGACCAAAGTAAATGAAACTCCTGCAGATTGTTTTCTGTTAAGTCAGTAAAAACACTGAAAAGGAAATAGAATTTTGTGCCTTAAAACTGAGTTTTCTTATTCTCCTGGATTCCACTATTCCCCTTTTAAGAAATAATCACTGCAGGAATATTCCTATAATAAAAACTGAATTTTCATAAGTGTGAACACCTCCTTTCTCTCATTTTTTTTAAGAATCTGTTTAGTTACAACTTTAATATAACCTATTTAATTACCTTTATCTAGTAAAACCAATTTCTGCCACTAGGTCAAGGGTAAAGAGTTCAGAACATTTTATAATTAATTTGGTTGTCTCTGTCTTGCCCAGAACCCAATTCTGGCATCTGCTTCCACATTAAGTCCAGAAAATATATGAAGAAAACTAGAAAAGAGAATGTAGAGACCTCAATGTTTTTAACAATTCTGGAATATGAGTACCTAAGAAGTCTGTCCAAAAGTCAGCTGAATTTCAGTTCTCTTGTTTGGGAAATGTATTTGCACTTTGATTAACTAGTATATCTCATGAAAAAATGCTCAGGAAAGTGAGTATCAGATATTATCACTAAAATACACTTAATTATAGGATATTAAAAATTACCCTACAAAGCTTCTTTCAAAAAAAGTATAGATTACATGAAAGAATAAGGCATTTTAAAAGAAAAAAAAGGCACTTAAAATTCAATAATTTTAAAAAGTCTACTTATCCAAGATGACTAGAGAGCAGATTCCAGTAGTTAATTAAATATAGGTCTTTAATCATTAAAACATGACACATTTTTCCAAAATTTAGAAAAACCAACTCCACAATGACAATAATTTTGTCTAAGTTATTATTTTTTCTCAGAACAATCTTGTAATTATTCAGGGTCATAATTCTTATTAAAGAGAAAAAAGTACAGAACTATAAATAGAGAAAGTATAGTAGAGTTAGCTAACCTATTCATTTGCTGGACCATGGAAACATTTAAATAACCTCAATGTTTGCTTTTAAAATTTATATTCATAATGTTCTTATTAACAAAAAGTTCAAAATTATGTAAATGATTTGATTTTTGTTTTATTGATTTATTTATGCAAGATTTATTTGTATAACTAGATGGGTATACATTCAGAACTGTAAAAGATTTTTAAAACTTCACAATAAAATATTTATCTAAACACATGATAATAACTGTTTTTAAAGATTTATGTATTTATGCATACAAGAGCTGGGGTACAAGCCAGACCAGGGAGGTGAGAGGATCCACCAGAGACAGAGCGGGGAGCAGAACATGCAGACTGACTGAAACACACTGCTGAGTGGAGCAGTAGGCGAGGCAGGAGAGGTCTGCTACGCCATGTGGGTCCCCTCCCTGGCCGGCAGCAGGGATTGAACTTGTGCTGCAGTGGCTGCGGTTTGCTTCATAGTGCGTTGCTTAATCCACTGCACCACCAGGGAGGCCCAATAACTGTTTTATAAATCTGTTGACTACAGATACTGGCAGCCATCATATTTGGGGGGAAATGGGGATTATCCATAAACTAAATAATCAGTTATTTTTTAAAAATGAGTGAGCAGGGGCCTCTCTGGTGGCAGAGGGCTTAAGTCTCAGCACTATCACAACAGCCGAAGTTTGATCCCTGCCAGGGAGGTGACCCACATGGCCCAGCAGACCTCTCCTGTCTTGACCACTGTTCCCCTTAGCACTGTATTTCAGTGAAATTCACCTGTTCTGTTCCCATTCTGTCTCTGGTGAATCCTCTCACATCTGCCCTGCCCTGAACCTCTGACCTACAACTCAGTTCTTGTATGCATAAATAAAAATAAATTTAAAAAACCAACAGAGCATTTCTTCCAAAATCAGTATCAATACCATAGCAGAATTTTTCAAATTGCAAGACATGAAAAAGTACAAATGACAAGGTTTTTTTATTTTATTTACTTTAAATAATTATAAAGAACTATTTTAATTAAACAACTCAGAAAAAAAAATGTAGTTTTTGAATCCAGAACAGCACAGTAAAGTGAATATCACAATAAAGCAAAAATAAGGCACATTTTTTGTAGAATGTATAAATGTTACAACTACATTGTTCTGTAGTCTAATAAGTGTGCAATAGCATTATATCTAACGTTGGTTTATATCATTATATCTGCTTTGGGCATTGTTTTTTTTTTTATTTTAAAACGATATAAATATAACACATATTCCATAATGTATCCCCCCAAAATCCTCGTGTTGAATTCTTAATCCCAAATTCTGTAAAGTGTGACCATATGTGGAGACAAGGTTTTTCTAAGGAGTAATTATGGCTAAATGATATCAAAAGCACAGAACCTAATTCAGTATGTCGGCTATCCTTATTAAAAGAGGGAATAACAGCAATGTACAGAGTAAAACATGTATCAGGGACAGAGAGGGAAGATAAGTCATCTGCAAATCAAGGGCGGCCACTGGAGAAACCAAACTGGTGAACACACTGATTTTGGACTTCTACCCTGCAGACTTTGAGAAAATGATTTTCTGTTGTTAAATCACCAGGACTGTGGCATTTCATTATGGCAATCTTGACAAACTAAGACACATTTTAAAATATGCTGTTATTACATGATAAGTTGTGTTCTTTAAAAAAATTACTAGGAAGTTACTTAGGGATAATTATTTCATTGCAGTCTATTAGTAATTTTCCTGTAAATAAGAATTTATTTTTTCTAAGATGTTTAATTTTTGTTTAACTATAATGGTAAAAGTATATCTAAGTAAAGTTTTTACCATTTTTTCTGGAACTAATCTGTCTGCTATATAATTCTTAAAATGTACTTTCATCTGATGTCCATATTTCCTTTTGGTATTCTATCAATGTAGTTAGTATGCATTTTGACATGCTCCTTGATAAAATCCCTGTGGGAAATGCTGATTTAGCATACCTAAAATGTAACTGCATTCTCAGCAAAATCCATGTACTGTAATGTTACATGTAAAAAACATTTGACAAATAATGGGGTAGTTAAGTGTGTCCTTTTCTTTCCCTCTCCTTGCTCCCCAGTAAGTTTTGCATATACATTTTCTAAGCAATGCCTTAAAAAAAAGTGTTGATACCAATGCATCTTAAGCTGTTTTCCTCCAAATTGAATGCCAATTATTCTAAATAAATATAGCTTAACTCACCTAAAATCCTTTTAACAGTGCTTGATATTATGAACTTGCACTCATGGTGATGAGCTCTCTTTTTTTTTTAGAGAGAGATTTATTTATGCATACAAGCACTGGGGTACAGGCAAGAGGTGTGGGGGAGTGTAGTGGGAGGACCCACCAGAGACAGAGTGGGGAACAGGACAGGCAGATAGACTGAGATACACTGCTGAGGGGAGCAGTGGACGAGGCAGGAGAGGTCTGCTACGCCATGTGGGTCCCCTCCCTGGCCGGCGGCAGGGATCAAACTTGTGCTGCAGTGGCTGCAATTTGCTTCATAGTGTGTTGCTTAACCCACTGCACCACCAGGGAGGCCCCTGTACCCCAGTTCTTATGCATAAATAAATAAATCTTTAAAAAAAACCACACACACACAAAAGAAATGTTATTCACACTCCCCTCCCCAAGTGTAACAACAAAGAAGGCAACACAACTTGTAGTTACTTCTATCATAATAAAGAACTTAGCACCGAGACAAACTTTTTAAATCAACAAAATGTGCTTAATTGTAAGTAGACCCAAGGTTTACTGACCGTGTGAAACTTTTTTGTAGTAAGGACTTCTCTACATTTCTGCCAGAAATATTGAAATGTAATTGAATTGACTATATGATAATTCCAAAAAAATGTTGCTTCTTAAAGAGCACTTTTTAAGCAAGTTTTTAATCAATCCAATCAAATATATAGTTTGCCTAGTGATAGTACTAAAATTATTCCAATTTTCTCTTTGAATAAATAAAAATAATTGATTACGTACATAAGCCAAGCACATGTATTCGCTCTTAAAATAAAGCTATTAAATGAGAGGTAGATTCTATTATTATCTACTCTGGTAAACATTGAGGAATCCACAAAAAGAGAAAGCAATTCAAAATAGAAAACAATACATACTGATGAGAGATGTGTGTGGGGGGGGAGGGTGTGTATATTGTACTCCAACGTACTATATACAATGTAATGCATGGTATACATTGATAATATAGATAGAGAGAGAGAGAGAGAGAGAGAGAGAGAGATAGGCAGACAATGAGGTATTCCACTGAACATAGAAATATTTGAAAACAGTAATAAAACAACTAAAGGTCAGTGTTGGATATTATGAACTTGTACTCATGGTAATAAAAACAAATATACTGCCTAGAAAAAAATTTTTGTTTGAAAAAAATCTAAGACAATTGCTAAATTTTGAGTTTAAGTTAGTTTACTACTGTCACTTTTCAATAAACATTGCATACTATGTGGTTATTTTAAAATTGGAAACACTAATCATTTCTGAATGAGCAATAAAGCCAAGAGTATCATCGTACCATGAACTAACATCCACTGTACATTGCAGACAGCCATTCACAGCAGGTTGACTTGTGGACTTCTCTGAAAGCACTTTCGCCCTTTTGCTGGGAGACTAAGGTTGTGATTATCTTTTCTTTCCACAGTTCGTATAGAATAGATAGATGATGCTGCTGCCACTGATGATGATGACAGATGATAGATAGATAAAGGCAGAGTTTGGAATTGGAAAAGCATTTTTTTTTCTACTATAGGATTTCAAGCTATGATCTGCAAAGCACTTTCTTTCCTCCATGGATTCCTAAAGAAGATATACACATAAGAAAAACTGGAGAAAATAGCCATTTTATTATTAGCTGAGCCAATGCACAATTCCTCCCAAATGGAAGAATTTGTGCCTCATGATAGAAGTAGTAGACACAGAGTTTTATCAAACATAAAACTGTAAGGTCAGAGTACTTTTATCAACTATGTGTTGTTTCAAATATTCTAATAATGTTCCTTTCTAAATTTTGACCTTGAACAAAGATTACAAAGATGTCTATGAAAAGTCAACTGGACCCAAAATCGATTGTTAAAAGTCGCAATGGCAGGGGAACCCAATGCTGTGTTAGTTGTGCTGCACGATGGATAAAAGGGCAAGGTTGCTAGAGAGCTAAAGCATACCCTGAATAGCTGTAAAGGTGATGCCTCCTGCCTCCTCTCTCATTACTCTCCAACTTGACTCTCTGGACAGCTTCTGATATCACTAGTTTAAACATTCTAATCATCCCATGCAACTGACAAACTTGGTCCAAGTGAACATTACAAAAAAGGCCTCTGTACTTTTCCCAGGGTTTTTTTTTTTAAACTTCGTTTTTATAGCTGTTTATTATATATAATTATCCCCAAATGTTCTCCTTGAATTTCTAGAGGAATAGAGAGTAGGGAACTACACTGCTTTGCTGACTTGTACCACATCTATTCATACTGATCCCACTTTCACTTGATTGCTATGTCACTGAAAATGAAGAGTTAAGGCAATGAGCAGCCACACATGTTGGCCTACTGATAGCCTGGAACCAATTTAATTTTATTTTCTTCAGGCACTATATTCACATTTTGCATGTAGTCACTTAGTAGTTCACGCCAAGTTGGGGCAGAGGATAGATTGAGAATGATCTACACACTATTCCTTCCTTGGGAAAATTGCCCACAAACTTATGTGAGGAAAGCACCCAGTAGGAACACTATGCCCTGGGCACACCTGATAGTTTCCAGGTGGGCAGCCATGACAACATGGTTAATCAGAGTGCCCTCCTCTTAAATCTATGCTTGGCAAGAAGAGTATATTCTGAGTTGGGAGTGGTTTCTAAATTGAAGACATAAAATCTTTGTTATGCGGGGGAGTCAAATTTTGCACATATACTGGGGAGAAATAAAACTGATCTTCAACAATATAGACAGAAGACTGAAGCTGGAATGCAAAATATAGAGATAGGGAAAGAGAGAGAGAGAAATCTAGGTCTGTGAGTGACTGTGTGTCTTACCCATTATTGTGTCCTCAGAGCCTGCTGGAGCCCTGATACAGAAGACATGCTCAATAAACATCTGTTAAATGTATGCACGAACAGCTTTTTATCATGATTCCAGTACCTTCCCAAAGTCTATGAGGAACCTGTTATATTCCTACAAGAGGCTTTCTATTTCAGCTAGGTCAAGTGGTTTTTTGTTTTGTTTTGTTTTACCCAAAAGACCAAAAAGGAAATATAGTTTGTTCCTATACACCTACTAAGGTCAAACTCTGCTAAGGAAATCAATGTGGTAACATTTACAAATCCTTTTCAATTTCAAGTCCATAGAACAAGCAATTTGTTTCTATATAACTTTACAGATTAGCACCAAACATTCCCAAACCTGCTTCAAGTACATTTATCTACAGAGGGACCATCCTGAGAAACTTATGTGCATGCACATGCACACACACACGTGTAGTAGAAGTATCTTTATTACTTACACACCTATCTATTAATTTCTTTGAAAAAAATGCAACAATGCCATGTAGAAACTATATGACACTAAGCTAATCCCAAATTAAATGGTCAATGGTACTGTCCCAATTTATTTCTGATGAAATGATTAATTCCAGTTATAAATATATCTATCTTCTTTATGTCATTTTCACTGTTACATAGTAGCCACATTGTGTATCCCAAGATAGTATAGGGCAGTGATTTTTAAGCAGGAATGATGTGTTCCCATTGGAACATTTGAAGTGTTCAGCTACATTTTTGGTTATCACAACCCAGGGAGGGGGATGCTTCTGAAATCAAGTGGGCACAGACCAGGGAGCCAGTTCTATATCCTATCACACACAGGACAGTCTTCCTCAACAAAAATGTACCCGATATAAAATGCACTAGTTCCATGGTTGAGCAAACTTGATTTTGGATCACTCAGTTTGAAGTCCTGGAATAGAGTTAAGCCAGCCTGGAATAGAGTTAAGCCAGCCTAGTGGTACCATATTTGATATGAACAAAGAGAAATAATTGGTAAGACCTCCCCTCCCCCAATCAACAACTAAAGTGAGATAAGCATTAGCCAAGTGGTCTGAAGAAATACTTAAGACCCCAAGAAACAACCTGTTTAATAACATGGAATCCATAGATGATAGGAAAGCATCATAGCAAACTGCCGAAGACCAGCTATGACAGAAGGCCAGGTCCCCAAAGGATGGAACGGAAGTCGGCAAATGAGGGGGGTTCAGGGTTTCAAGACACGAGTCAGGGTTTGGTGTTCATCCTCTGCTGAAAAAATCTCAGCAGGTCTTTATTTTATGCATTAAGGAGAAAGGGGTGGGTTTACATGAACACGTGCATTGATCAGGAATGACTACATTTTTTTCTCTTAAGAGCGCCTTGGGGTCTTGTGACATTCGGCCAGGCTTAAATAACATAGGTGATTATAAAGTCAAGACAGCATTATTTATACTAGTGTTAGTTACTATGATTGGTTAATTTATATTATGGCAGGTATACTAGTTTTATGAAATCATAACTAATTATTCTA